>PVKA01000910.1:61371-168187 GCA_004027165.1 Ctenomys sociabilis
TGATTTCTTTCACCTCCATGGATCAAACTAATGACTGAGATGCAGTGCATACCCATTTGGTGCCCGATCTTGTCCTGAACAGTGTGTGTAGATTCTCATTTCATCCTTTCTAAAACCCAAGAAGGTATCTGTATAATAACTGTCAAAATTGTCACTTGATTTTTCAAATTGGGAAACTGAGGTCTTAAAGGAGCTGGCCTCTGGTTTCCTAGGCAGTCTGCCATGCTGCCTTTCTGTAGCCACAGTGGGCACAATTTTGCTAAGTGTGGGAAAGGTGCAGCTGTGGGGCTGGGATTCTTGGCCTGAAGACTTCACTGAAGAGTGGAAGGGGTGAGTAAAGATCCCAAAGGCATGCAGAGTGGTGGTGAGGTGGTGTGGACAGCATGTCCCAGTCAGAGGACAAGGGCTCTGGTAGGCTCAGAGAGGGGTCTCCACAAGGGAAGTGAGGCTCCTAGGTGGCCAGCTATTGAAATGGCTTGCTGGAGGCCCCACTTCTGGAAAGGTAACAGCATGTGCTAAGCGAGGCACTAGACTGAGCAAGCGTGGCACATTCAGACAAAATATCAGGTAGTTTGGGGTGCTGGACTCAAAGCTAGGTGGTGCATGAGTCCAGAGACAGGCATGTCTAGGCGAAGAGCTGGCATGGAAGGGGCTAGTGTGGTGGGAGTCAAGGCTGGATGACAGGCAGGGCAGGGCTAGCCTGGGCCTCCCAAGCATTTGGACTCTGTTAAAGAGGCCATGGAAGGAGAGGAATCTGCGTGGTGCCGCATTTGAAGTTGTCAGCAACAGACAGTCCTGGGTGGGAGGCACAGGCAGAAACCGGTCAGCAGATTGTATCTTCTGACCCAGGCAGCCCCATTACTCATGGCCACTCCTCTGCCCTTCTCTCGCCCCAGACCTCTGACTGGGATCTGCAGGGAGAGAGCCCCCTCTGGGCGGCAGCTGTTGGGGGAAGGAGAGGCCCGAGGTCTATCAGAGCTGTGAGAAGTCCTGGGTATGCCTCCACCTTTGAAAAACACTTCCCGCCTTCCTGCTGTGGTCCACTTCAGCTTGGAGATGCGCTCAGATCAGGGGTCCAGCCAGCCAGCCTCAAGGATCCCAATCCTGCCTGTGTTTTGCAAAGGAAGTGAAACCTCATATTTGACTCAGAATTTGCACTTTTCTTCTAAGCAAATGCCATCTACCAAGAGAACCGCCTGGGATTTGGCGAGGAACACACTGGAAGCTTGCAATTTTCAGGCCTAATTGTACAGTTACATATAATGTTATTATATAGAACTTTTATTGCACTGAGGAAGTCCAAGAATTTCCTCTTCCTATTTATACTTGAGCTTCGTCTTTCCTCTGCTATAATTTCTCACTTGCCCACTGAAGAGGCTGAGGGCTGTGTGGTACCAGGAGCCTTTTCTAAAGAAAGACCAGTTAGGATGTGAGACAGACATCCATGTGCTGCAGTTGCTTCTTCATGGAGTGCTGCTCAAATAATAAACGCAACTGATCGCTCATTATGTGCTCAGCCTGGGCTTCAAGCTATGTGAAGCTTTGAAAACACCCTAAGCCTGGTTTGGGATGGGGGCTTCAGGCTTCACTCAACCCAAAGCAAAACACTGCAGAGCAAGAGGGCCAGTGTGGGCAGGGTCCAGCTGGAGGGTTGTGGGAGACAGCCCCTGGCAGCCCGTAGTGACGGCCACGGAGAAGCCGTTCGACAGTGCGCTACAAGTTCAGCCTTCTGTTTGGGGTGAATCTTAGGGAAAAGTCTACCTTCCCTGTGCCGACTTTGCCCCCAGCACCCAGACGCCTTCGTGATCACCAGGAAGAGGGCTTCACCGTGGGCTGCTTACGGAACAACTCCTGACCCAGCACGCATGCACTCCTACGTCTCACAGACGCTCCTGCCGCATTCTAGCCATCACTGCTAATCCACTGGTTCTGAGGCGCTTGGCCTCTTGGCAATCATAAACTGTGTGGAAATGTTCATCAGACATCCCACTCCCAGCCCCACCTTCCAACCCAAAGAAGTCTGGATGATTCACCAAGGAGCTAGAGCGGGCACTGTGATTTCCTCATACCTCAGATGTGTGCTGCCCTTTTGATGTCTCAGGGTCAGAAATACTGGAGAAGAAATGCAAAGTTAAAAAGAGTTGCCAAAAAATCACTATTTGAAGATGATTTGATTGGGAAATTTCCTATACAAATAACAGACAAGTTAAAAAATATGTTAGAGGACCCATTTACTTGGCAACAAAAATAGACAAAAACACCTAGGAGTAAGGTCGGAAGAAATGTGTGAGATCCATACCAAGAAAGTTTTAAAACATGACTGAAACATTTTTTAAGAAGACCTAAATCAATAGAAAGATATATCATGTTCTTGGGTAGGGAGTCACAATATTGTAAAGGTGCCAGTTTCCCCTAAATTGTTTAAGAGCTGCAATGTGATTCTTATGAAAATATCAACCAGAATTTCTATTGAAATTAGATAAGCTAATTCTAATGTTCATATAGAAAAGTAAGTATTTAAGAATAGCCAAGAAATTTTCAAAGAAGATGATTAATTGGAATACGGAGACTAACCTAGATTAGCCCTGCCAGATATAAAAACACATTTAGAGAGCCATAAAAATAAAATATTTGGAAATGGGTCATGAACAGAGAGACAAATCAATAGACAGTCACAGAGATGCCATAAATAGATTCAATAAATTCATATACATGTGAATTTAGCATATAATAAGGATAAAATTTTAAATTTTGCTTTAAGATGGATTTTTTAATGAATGGGATTGGAACAGGTGGAAATTTATGTAGGAAGCAAAAAAACAAAAAAAAAACAATAAAACTTGGATCCCTTTGTCACTCTTTACCTCAAAAAAATGACACAAAATAAAGATTCAAGACCTTCACAAAATCATGAAAATATTGGAGCATCATTTTATAATCATAAAGAGGAAACACTTTTCAAAAACGCTGACTCAAAAATCATAAATGTTTGATAAATTTGACTGAATAATGATTTAAAATTTTATGAACATCAAAACACTCATTTTTTTTTTTTTTTTTTTTAGTACTAGAGATTGAACTGAGAGCCTTGCATATGCTAGACAGGTACCATTGAACTACATCCTAACCCTTTCTATTTTGAGACAGGGTCTCATTAAATTGCCCCAGCTAGGTTCAAATTTGTAATCCTCCTGCCTCTGCTTCTTGATAGCTGGGATTATAGGAAAGCTTAGATAAAGGAAAATATAGCTTGGCTAAAAGAAAATTAACTAATGCACATTAGTTAATTCAACTACCCTTTTGTACTTGGTTATTTACTGTCTTGCCTAGGTGTGTGTGTATGTGTATGTGTGTGTGTGTGTGTGTGTGTGTGCGCGCGCGCGTAATTTTGTTTCTCCAGCAAGATAATAAAGGCATCTGTACTTTATAATTTTCCTATATATCCTATCTGTTCAGTGGCAGCTTGGAATAGGAGAGATTCACATTGATTTTCCAGCTCATTATTTGTGAAGAAAAGGCAGGAGAAGTGACTAAAAGGTTTCTTGTTTGGCAAGTGTCCTCCTAAGTTTGCATGATGGCCTCAGTATGGCTTGAGTGTGGCCCCTCCCCTAAGGTTCGTGTGGTAGAAACTTCGAGGCAGTGTGGTACGTAGGAGGTGGGGCCTGGGGGGGGTGAGGTTATGTCACTGGGACTACCACCTTCCAAGGAATTCATGTCACTTTCTTTTTCTTTATGTCACTTTCTTGAGGGGCCCCTGATTCATTCCTACAACAATGGGCTGTTATACAATGAGTATGCCTAGCTTTTGAGTCTCTCTAGCTTCCTTATATGACTATGCCAACACCTGTGATTCCATGCAGTAACATAGCCAGAAGACTTTAACCAGAACTAATCAGATGCTAGTGCCATGCTTTTGAGTTCTCAGAACTGTGAGCTAAATAAACCTCTTCAAAAGATCATATCCAAACAACTCATATACTGAATACCTGTGAACTCATCACCTGAAACCTACAATTCATCATCACACTCAAGCATTCCTCTGAGCATTTCCAAATGTTCCTCAGTATGTCCAGCTCATCACTCGATTGTCAGAGTCTCCTACAGGGAGAGGGGAAAGGAGAGAGGATGTGAAAGGCCCAGAGAGGATTGTTACCTATCACCCTGGTGTTATTCATAATTTACTTGCTTTATACCCTTCCTAAAAATATTTCTTTTAAATCCAGAGGGACAATCACCTTTTCAATGTTTTCAATACTCAATTACAAATAGAAGGCATGCTTAACCCTGCCGAATAATTTAGGAGCTTAAGGGTCAGAAAGGGGGCCACTGCTGCAGACGGGGTTGCTGGGGCTCCTTTTGAAACAGCTTCTGCCCCTATGTCTCATGGAGCCATGTGCCTGGTTTCTGAGCAGGACTTGGAGAGACACATCTCCAAGACCTCCCAAGCCATTTTCCCTAAAGGCGGCCATGGGAGGACAGGACCCTTCTTCTCAGCTCTTTCCCAGCTGGCAGGATTATTTTTCCAGACTAATTCACATGTTGAAGGGAGGAGGAGAGCTCTTTTGTACAATGGTGTTTAAACAGAGGCAGCTCCACCAAGGCTTTGGCTGGGTGGGTGGAGGTGACCAAAGATGCAATTATAACGTAGCCCATCCTCTCCCACAAGACCCATTTTAACCAGTGTGTAATAAAGCCTCAGCTCATCCACCCTCTGATTTGGGTAAAATGAGATGAATTTTTAGCTTTTCTGGGGAGTTTGTGCCAGCACGGAAGGCAGAAGGGAGGAGGAGGAGGGAAGGGCAAACAAATATGCTACAGTTCCTAGAAGAAAGGGAAGGAGTAGACTGAGCAGGACTGGGGAGTCTGCCTTCCAATTGCTTTTGCTATGTCTTTGTCCCAAGTGAGCCATCCAGGTCTCATGCCTTGGCTTCCCCTGAGTGACTCTCTCCCCCTGCTCTGCTCTGATGCCACAAGTCAGCTCTCACCACTGGCTCCTGGGACACCACACAGTCAGTTCCCTCTGCCTGCCTCGCTCACTGCCCTCTCAAGTTCCCTTGGCCTTCTACCTACTGGAAAGAGTCCCTAGCATGCCCAGGCCTCACCACCTTGGCCTTGCTCATCCTGCTCCCTCAGTAAAATGCAGTCCCTGCCCAATCTTGTCACCCAGCCCAACCTTGTGGGACTAATTCTTACCACCCTTGAAGACTTGGCCCAGATGTCACCTCCTCCAAAAAGCCTAATTAGGTGCCCATCTTCCATGTTCCCACCCTGCCCTCTCCACGCACATGGAAAGGCAGCTGGAAAATGAGCATTACTGTGATGGCTTGGTGGTGAGGAGGGAGAAGTATCCCTGAGGTGTGAGGTGTGGGGACGAGGGGCCAGGCCACGGTGAGGGTGCACGATGAGCACTGGGGAGTCAGCATCCTCATAGCTCATGAGGTAAGAGAGGCTGCCGGGAACAGAGAGAAACAGCCCCGAGAAGCCCTGGCTGTGTGAGAGGTAGGCACTCAGCCCCATGGAATGCTTGGGCTCAGGCAGCCCTAGAGCCAGGACAGCACTACAGCCAGGGCAGTGCTGCCACTCTGGCTCTGTAGAGCAAGGGCTTCACCATGCAGCTGGGGAGGCAGGGCACCTTGGAAATGGCTGTGGGCCATTTATAAAGCCTCAGACTAATGGACCTTCATTACTGAAATTGCAGAAAGGACAATGTGTACCCAGTTAGAAAGCTCAGCAGAGAGGGTAATGAGGATTTGCTAAAACAGACAATGGTAGGATGAGACAAAGGTTGGATTATTTATGTAGTCCTCCCCAGGAAGATGCCATTTCCTCCCTACCCCTGACCACTCCCACTGCTGTCTGCTCATGGAGGGACCACTGTCCAGCCCACTCCCACCCCCTCTGGTTGGCCTCTTCTTTCTTTTGCCAGGTACTCATCTTTTCTGCCCATGAATCCCCATTTTCCTGCCAGAAGTCCTGAGCACTCATTAAACGCTCAGCTAGAGACAGGCAGGTGAGCTAGAGCGGAGTCTTCACACCTGCAAGCACCCCAACCCCATCAGCGTAGACCGAATGATTTCACATGCATATGTGTGACTGGCTTTCAAATGCATGCAGTTGAGGTGAGAGTGCATTCAGCACAAATGTGTGTGAAAACACTGCTGAATCAGAGGAAGGTTAGCCAAGCAGGGGTCTTGGGATAGTTGGAGCCCCCAAACAGACTGTATCTTCAAAAGGATGGAGATGACAGAACTGGAACGTAAGTTCCCTGGTAATGAGAAATGACTGCTCCTCTGTATCTTCATAGGATGGAAGATAAAGCTTCCCATCATAAGCATTTGATAAGAGTATTTGGTGACAGAATGTTTGTTGAGTGACTTATTGTGCACAGAAGGGCTATTTGCCTTCAAGTTTGCAGTATGAGCCCTAAGGAGGAGATAACTCGGAGCATCAGTAGTGAAAGAGGGCAAAGCCCTCAGTAAGCAGCAAGCACTGGTGTAGGCTTTGACCTTGCAGTAAGACTGGCCTCACACTCAGGCGAAACATCTGGTTACATGCGGGAGAGCAAAATGCTAAGCTACAACATTTGCATGAGCTAAGTCTGTCCAGGAGAAAAAGTAGTATTTCTTTTTATTAAATAATTTATAAATTAGGATAAAAAGGATTTCCTCTCAAAATCTTCAGCCCAGTAATGCTTCAATACTGTTATAATTTCAAAATATACCAAGAGAAGCCACTGTGAAATATTCCACGGCGGATATGTTCGCTGACCCCCAGAGATGGGACTGTACCCTATCCATGCTGTTTCTCCTGCACTTGTGAGCTAGAACCGTAAGAAATTCAGGACAAGAACTAATAATCCAGTAGAACAGTTGGGAAAATATACCCACTGTAAAAGCTATTTAAAATACAAATTATTTATTTGTAGAAATTTCCATTTAACATGTTCAACTTGTAGCTGCTCATGGGTAACTGAAATTGTGGAAAGTGAAACCCTGGATTTTGAGGGACAACGATATTCAGTTTGGGACTGAGCAAGAGACACCTTTGGAGGTTTTGACCCCTGGGAAGGAACAAGGCCCCAATGCCTCTCCTGCTCCCCACGCCGCATTGGCTGCAAGTATGAGTGAGGCTGCATTTTCAGCTGCTGGTCACCAGACCAACTAATGCTGCCTTGTCGTGGTCCCAGTCACAGAGAGATGCCAAGACACAGCCAGAGCAGCAATTACTCTGCCTAAGAGTACTTTCGCCTAAGCTATCTCAGCCGATCCTGTGATAATCCTAGGAGGTGCTCATTTTTACCCCCACTTTTTCACATGGAGCCTGGGCAAGGAATGGCAAGCCCCAGGTTCCCAGACCATCATCGTACACTGCTGGCCTGCTCTGTTGGACCAGAACTCTATTTGAGGACACTTGATAATGGTTGGAAGAATGGTGTGCAAATACCTATAGAAGCCTCCTGGGATGTCAGATGTCAGGGCTGGATGGGACTTTTACATTTGAGGATGCTGAGGCCCCAAGAGGGAGAAAGATGTGCCCATCTGGTTATAGCAGAAAGCATAGTCCAAACTCTTCATCAAGTTAGGACAGGCAAACTGCCACAGGAAAGCACAGGGACTACTCCAACCTCCCTCTGCTTCAGTCTCCAGTGCAGTGCAGACCCAGGCAGTACACAGTGCTCCAGAAGCAACTGTGAAGACTCTACTCTCAGCCTTCATGGGACCCTGTCTGCTTCCCATCAAGACAGCCCAGAGGGAGATCAGAAGTCTTGATTTTCCCAGGACTCTCTCAGTTTCCACACTGAAAGCCTCACATTCCCCAAGTGCCCTCACGCCAGGGCAAGCTTGGATGGTTGGTCACCCCTAGCCTGTCTCCTCCTTCCTGTATATGCTGCCCACATCCACTGTCTTTGAGGATCAGGTGACCCCCAGCTGCACCAGACAGTGTGGGGGTTTCATTCTCACTCACACCTTTGAAGGGCTGCCCTGCCCCATTTGATGCCAGAGGAAAAATTCCTGTTGTCACCGCAGATTGCTCAATATTGGCACCTTTCTGCCTTCCCTGTGAGGGGGAAGCCTCTGCTTCAGGTTTTTTGATGGCTTATACAGGATAAGAAAGAGGGTGGAGAGAAAGACTATGATGGAGTTGGGAAGAAGGCAGGGAGAGGAAGTGAATGAAACTGAAATACCAGGGAAAAGCAACAGAGGGGAACAGGGATAGGGAGACTACAGGGGAAGGACAGAAAGAAGGCAAAGTGACAATAAATATTACAGATGAAAAGGAATAGTCAATTGCCATGACCATGTGGGGTCTGGGTCCTTAGTACATGTACTGGGCAGAGGTATATTTATCCGGTTCTGTGGTTGTTGTCTTTTTTTTAGATTTTGGGGTCTGTATAACTAGAAGGTGAGAGTCTCCATAGTAGAAATCAATGCTTAACTTTTTTGTGAACCCATCAAAACCTCTCATGGTATCTTGTCCATGGCACAATCTTAAATATTCCTTAATAAGGATAATGACAATAGTTGATATTGATCACTGGCAATCAAGTCCTTTCAAGCAGGTCTTTCCAAGTCAATGTCAACACAAAGTTGGGTAATTATCTTGGAAATTTGAGCAACCAGGCCATGAAGAATGAGAAGGTGGCCCCAATCCACTTGGAAATAGAAGCAGAACTGGCTGCAACTGGATGGGGTACCTGGAAGGCACCTCTCTAAGTTGCGCTCACCACAGCACATGTCTCCTGTCACCTCGTGTGATGCCACCCAGCCTGCCTTTCCTACAGAGGGGAATCCCCACTAGGGGAGATGCCAATGAGGAGTTCTGGTTTCCATCCCATGTCCAAGTTATCCTGGGATTTCTGCATGAGTCTCAAGAGTTGTGAGCTCCTTAGATCAATGGCTGTGTCTCCAAGGAACCTGGGCCTACTGGCTGTGCTACCAGCATCTGTGTTGAGGGAAAGAATGATGGTAATAGAAATAAGGAGAGTGGAAGGGTACAGAGTGGATGCTAAGGGGACCTCCAGCACCTCTTCTTTACAGAGGTGGCAAGAGTGTGAAGTCCATCCTCACATGCTGGCTCCCTAGAGTTTCAGGGTCCTCCTTCCCCAGCCCAAGGAGAGGACTCCGTAATGAAAAGGTTTTGGCTGCCAGCCAAGCACTGGGCATATTTTTGGGGCTTGGAGAGTCCCCCAGTGTGAAAGCCTTGGTAGCAGCAAGCAGGACTCTACCTCTCCAGGAAGAAGAGGGTCTCCTCCCACTGGAGCACATGTGCGTAGCACCACACCCAGCTGGCTGCAGGCCACTGCCTGGCCTGAGAATTTTAAGTGACAGCTGCAGCTTACATCTATTATTGGGTTCTATGAACTTTGAATAAGAAAAATATGGGGGATACCTGAATACCAGGATCCCGTTAGAGATTTCTAATGAACAGTAGCTACACACACTTACACCTGAGAAAGCACCATGGTATCACTGTTCAACTTTGCTTTACCACTTTCTAGTGTCTTGCAGATGTGGCATGTCATGTACACCTTCAGAGACACCAGCATGGAGATGGGCTATCAGTCTTCTTGCGTGTGGGATTAATAGAGAACTGATATTGTTATGGCTCACATAAACGCAAAGGCTGTCAGGGGCCACCAGCCCACACAGCATGAGACATGAGGGGTCAGGGTCTGGGCACAATGCTCCTCCTGGTTGGGAAGTTCTGAAATAGCAGAGAGACCCCCCCGGGAAGGATGCCTGGAAGCATGAACTCTTGCCCTGTCCCTGGCTCACACCACGTCCTGTACAGGTAGCCTTGACTGCCTCAGGCCTCCTCTACCACCCTGCACAGCTTCCCTCCATGGTTCTTGACACAGTGGTCTCATAAAAAAAAAAAAAAAAAAGCCTTGGTTTTTTGAACCAGAGCTAAGAGGACAGACTGGCGCAGCTGATCCCCCAATCCAGCTCTATCTTTGTAGCTACCTCAGGAGTAGGCCTTTCCAGGTCTTCTCTGCCCAGCTCTCCTGCTTCCCATCCAGTGCCCGGATCCAGCTCAGCAGACAGTACTTAAAAGCCTCCTGAGCAAGGCAGCCTTCTCTCTGGAGAGCTCCTGTCTCCAGCAAGTGGCATCCGCTTCCACCTGGTAGCCAGGTACCTCTCCTGGCTAGGCCTCACTTTTGGCTCCCATGCCATACACTTCTTGAGGCCCCATAATCCTAGAAGGGCATCCCTGGGACCTTGGCTAGCACCCACTTTGGCCCTGTCATCCCTGATTTGCAGTCTTTTCTCCAAAGCTTGCCTCATCTGACTCTCTCAAGATCGCAGTCTCTGGCCAACATCACATATATATTGAGAGGATCCACATACCCCTCTGAGGTGGGCACTGCCAAGCCTCAGGAGGCAGGTGTATGGTCAAATATTACTAGCTCAGTGCCATAAGCACCTGACTGGCAAGCACAAGGTCCTGAGTTCAATCCTTGGTATGGAATAAAAAAAAAGAGGATCGATCATCCTAACTGGGCTTTGACCAAAATCAACATCTGTCTCACAAGCCATTTTAATACTGAGCAAAAGGCAAGTAGGCAGAGACTGTATCTGTAGATTATGGCACTGAGTGTGCAAACTCAAGCATAAGTGAAGCAGCCACAAAATTACAAAGATCAGCCAGATCTGGATATGAATCCAGAGTTGGCAACCACTGCTAGGCCTCTAAATTCTCCTCTCTGCTTAGAGGCAGACTCAATTTGTAGCTTCTCCTCCCTTGCCCCAAAGGCCTTTAGGAGTATGCCTATAGGCTGCACAGAGATGCTGGGCATGGTCTCATGTCTGCAGAAGGGTACTTGTCTTTGAGCCATGTGAAATATGGGAATAAGCAGCCACTGGATGATAAGAGTCCCAAATCTAAGACTCGGCTCTATTCTCGGCCCAGATGCAGGTCCTGGAAGGGCTCTGAGTCTTCCTGAGCTGTAGCATCCCTAAATGAAGGAGTTGGGTTTCTCTTGGAAAGTTCCTTCATAGTTGTGTAATCTACAAGCCAGTGATGAAGAAAACAGCAGAGTAGAGCTAGTTATAGGTCCCTGGATGAATTATCTACTCTGCTTCTCTTATTTATAAAATGAGGTGTGTGATAGCTTTATAGGTCAATTTGGCTAAGCCATAGTACCCAGTTATTTGGTAAAACACAAACAGATGTCACTGTAAAAGGTTTTTAAAGAAGAGATGAATGTGTACATTAGTATTTTTTTTTCTGTCTTTTTTGAGGCAGGGTCTCACTATGCAGTTCAGGCTGGCTTTAAGCTCACTTTGTAGCTCAGGCTGGTCTCGAACTCACAACAATCCTCCTGCCTCAGCCTCCCGAGTGCTGGGATTACAAGCATGCACCACCACGCCCGGCTTTTACATTAGTATTTTTGAGGAGGTTAGATTATGCTATATAAGTGGGCCTCATCCAATCAGTTGAAGGCTTTAAGAGAAAAAGACAAAGAAGAGGGAGCTCTGTCCCAGATGGCCTTCATCAAGCTGCAACATCAGCTCTTCCCTGGGTCTCCAGTCCTTCCCAATTTTGGATGTGCCAGCCCCACAATAACTGCACACACATATACACACCCTACTGTTGCTCTTTCTCTGGACATCCCTGGTTAATGCCATGTTGCCAGTTGGAGTCAGTGGTGCTCAACTTTGTGTCCCATGGGTTTCAATCTGGGCTTCACATTAGGTACCACAGGAGCTTTTTAAGAACAGCAGCTTTCAGACTCTAAATACAGGCCACCTGGATTGACTCTGGAAATGGCGCATGAGCATTAGCGTCTTTGAAAACCCCAGGGCCACCCCACAGCAGCCAGACCCACACTGGGTGCACAGAAAATCATTTTGAAGATGATTAAAAGTGCATATTCCCTGGGTCCTTGCAAGGCTTATGAATAAGAAGCCCTGGCAAGCTCCTGGCATCGCTAGGCTTAACAAGCTCTCAGCATGAGGGACAACCATTCTCACGTTTGAGAGTCCCAGGCCTGCACCAACTCTCAGGGCCCTTTTGATGCTGACAATATACAGTTCTGTGATCCAAGTCTCAGGTCTGGAGCATACTGCCTCTTCTCTACTGCAGGCCAAGGACTTCATAGCAAGAGAAGTGAAGAGGGACCAAGGATCTGAGAAGAGGATGAGCTCTTCCTAGAGCTGACTGAAGCAAATGGAATTGATATCCACCCCTATGTCTCCAACAAGGCACACTGCTCCTGCAGAACACCCACCCTGGTGTCCCTAGACCCAGGACAGGGAGGGGTGGAGCATACAGTAGGTGCTCATGCATTTCTGTTGCCTAACTCAGTGAATGCATGACCACGTGTCCCATCTCCAAGGGGCTCACCCCTGCCCAGGAGTCTCTGTGGGTGGCACACCTTTTGTCTTAGCTAATTCTTTACTGCTATAGTTGGAAAATGTCTTTCCTTCCTTGCCTCCTCACCACTGTCCAGTACCAGTAGACGCCTTCTCCCTTAAACAGACCTCCCCTGATTTTTCTCCTCTTTCCACTGCTTCTCCTCCCTGCAGCTAGTGGAGTCTGGCAGGCCCAGGGAGCTGCCCCATGGTAGTCCTCAAGATCCTCATCTCCTTTGCTCCATGTCATGCCCTAGACTAGTGGTGGTGAACCTACGGCACCCGTGCTATTGTGTCTTTAAGACAAAAGGTGCTAATGTAGAGTTGTTTTTAATAAGCTAAAACCTTATTATTCTGGCTTAATTGCAGTGTTGGCACTTTGTGATAAATAGGTGGACTTGGGTTTCAGTTTGTCACTTGAGCTCTAAAAGGTTCACCAGCACTGACCTGCGCTGTGAGCAGTCAGAGGCCAGGCCAGGCACATGACAGGAAGCTGTGAGTGCTCACGGCTCCCACATGCTGAAGAAATCCCAGCTTGCATACACAGTGTGAGCGACAAGGTCGGACCCCTCATTGTCCCTTTACTTGAAGCCTCTACTGGCAGGAACAAGACTCTGCGCTGTGTGAGCATGCCTTGAACTCTGCTCCCTCCAACACCTGGTCACTAAGGAGCAAGGTTGCCATGTCAACAACTGGAGAAGAAGGGTCTTCTCTGTCCTTGAGAAAGACAACGATGGAGGCAGGATTGAGCTGGGGGTGGTCAGAAAGAAGAGCTGCTCTACTGCACAGTAGGACAACTGCAGCTAATAGGATATTGTACATATATTTCAAAAGAATTAGAGGAGACAGTTTTGAATGTCTTACCACAAAGAAAGGATTGATGTTGAAGGAGACAGACATACCAAGTGCCCTGATTGATCATTTCTGAATGTTTACATGCATTGAAACATTACCTCACTCTGTGTGTGTATATACATATATATACATACACACACAGTCGTTATATGTCAATGGAGAACAGGATAAAATGAAAAAGGGGGGAAGATTGTGCCACCTATCACCCAAACAGAAATTTCACCCCAGATTTGCAATGAGATTTTACATTTGACTTTTTATGAGAAATTATTAAAGACCTTATATAAAGCTAGCAAATGTTCCTGCTCTTCACATATTTATTACAGTTTGGCTAACGTTTTTGAATAAACCCCTCTTGTGGAATAAAAAAAGGCCCAGGGAGATAAGCAGTTGCAATGTTCTCAGGGAGGTGGGGGCTGGCCCTGCAGGGACCCATGGGAAGGGAGGTGTCAGTCCTTTGCCTGGCCCTGTGTGTCCATGCATTTGCTGCCTTCTGTGGGCACTTGTGGTAGAAGTATTTTTAGGATGGCAGAAAGTGGGTGGGATTTTTGGATTGGGCTGCTGTTCTCATTGCTCCTTAGATCCCCTCCCAATGGGACCTACAGAGAGCAAGGGTGCCCACGACAGGGAGGGGGTCAGCTGGCCTGTTCTACAAAGGAAGAAGTCACTCTGGGCTTTGGCTTTGCCCTTGAGCTGGGTCCCCAGAGGTTTGACCCTGGCCAGCACCTAGTTGCCTCCCCTCCACGGCCACTTCCCTTTTGGGACTGGAGCCTGGTGTCCCCCTCCCCCTTAGGCCACATCCCCATTCTCCCTTCAGGATGACCTGAAAGGGAAGTTTATAAGAGGAAAAGGAATGAAAAGGATCTTATTTAACAGCACATACTGGGCGGAGGAACTTCCTGACAGGAACCGATGTGGAAACCAGGCCCAGTTTGGCCATGGAAAACTGGTTTGGCTCAGAACTGGCCAGAGTAGACAGGAGACCTCGGGAGCTGTACATCATAGTTAAACTGGCTTTGTCCAAGTTCATTTTCTTTCTTATTCCCTGGACACAAGCAGACACTATAATAATCTGCACACCACAGGGGGAGAAAGGTACCATTTTTATTTTTTATTTTTAATCTGGGGGAAAAACCCACCTTCCTCTGGGTCACAGACATGGATGGCAAATCAGGAGCAGATGTAGGCAGCTGAGCCAGGCCAGGCTGTGCAGAACCACTGCCACCAGGCACACAGTCTGAGTCACCCGGGTGGGGCGGGCGGGTGGTAGTGGGCAGGGGTGGTTATCTTTATTTCTGGGCTTGGTGTCAGGTACAGGAAACAATGCAAACAGAGGAGTCCTTGAGTGGGGAGAGGCACAGGGCTGGAGCAGGTACAGACAGGTTCCTAGCAGGCTGCCCGTTGGGCCCTGAGTTTGAGCATGGAGAAGGCCTGCCTTCCTCTCCCTGCCTCCTCCCTCTCCCCACCCTAGGAAACCTCACTGTTGCTTTTACGCAAGGCTCGCTGGCTGGCCAGTGGGTCTCCACCCTGCTCCCTATCCCCTCTCTTCAAGAGCCAGGTCTTGCAGCAAGCTCCTTGAGAGGGTCCATGTGGGTGTTGCAGCCCTGCCTAGCTCCCTGGGTTCCCATGCTGCATTCCTCAGAGAGCCCCATGCTCTCTGTTCAGTCCTCCTCTGCTCTCAACACCCTAATTTGTCTCCTTTAGTCTCTAGCAGTAGCAGAAGCTCCAGAGGCTGAAGGACGCTCCCTGACTCTCAGGCCCGAGCTGGTAATCATCCTTCCTGTGGCCTGTTGCAAGATCACCCTCCTCCAGGAGTCTGGGCCTCCTGAGAGGTTGCTTTATCCTCCCTGTGCCACGGCTCCCTAGCTATGAGCTCGCAGGAGCTGGGCCTCCCTCTGCAGTCTGCGGCCTGAATCATAGTAGGGACTTGAGAGGTACCTGTTGTGTGAGCAGATGAGGACCATGGACGGGCACCACAGGAGGCCTAGAGAGAGGCTCAGACCACCCAGCACCCTGTGGCCCTGCATGCAAAGATGCTGTTCTGGTTTGGGACAGAGGGACCCGATTTCTTGTCCCCCACAATCTTCCCAAGACAGAAAAGAGGAAAGAGTAAAGTCATTTTCTCCAAGATGCCTTCTAGCCAGAGCACAAACAGACTCTTAGCAATGTTTATCCAGAAGGCCAGCAAGCCCTGCAACTGGGAAATCTACAGGGGAGAAACACTACCAGGGATGCTTGGCTCAAAGGACTTGAAACCTAGGCCTCCTGCTGTGAGTTGTTTGCACCCAGTGATGTTTTTCTGATAGGTCACATAGTTATTAACATACTGCCACTTATTTTTTTAATTTTCAGATTTCCTCTGACCCTTCGGCTCTTCTAGTTAATTAAACTCACATCCTCGCCAGCATCAAAATAGGTCATCTATCAAAGTGCTCAGAAGGAGGTGGTGGCACAGGTAGAGGGAGAGGATGGAGAGAGGTGTTAGGTAATGACCCCCGTATCCGGGCCTCTGAGCCTCCTCCACCCTGCCCGCCCCCCTGCAGAGGTACAGCCTTGTCAGGAGAAGACACCATATCTGTTCTGCACAATGCTACGTGAGAGATGCCAAAGGGGGCCCCCTGGACACCCCACCTCACAGACTGCTTCCTTCCAGAAAGTGCTTCATTCTCATCCTGGTCCAACACCCATCTTGCTCTTCTGGGACACACATGGACACAAATTCCACAGGGGCTCCCCAGGGTGAGCTGCAGCTCCATGCCATTCTGCCCTTGGGGGCTCTTCTAGTCTTGTGCCCAAGAAGAAGCAAGATGAGGTAGGTGATACCTACCTCAGGGAGAATGCTAGGACCTCGGAGGGATCTTCTGGCACCCTTCTTCTGCACTGCGAGCTCCGTGAGGTCATAGGCTCAACAACTGTGCAGTTCTGGCCTGATTCATCCCAGATCCTGCCCCTCCC
Organism: Ctenomys sociabilis; assembly: GCA_004027165.1. Taxonomy (NCBI): domain Eukaryota; kingdom Metazoa; phylum Chordata; class Mammalia; order Rodentia; family Ctenomyidae; genus Ctenomys; species Ctenomys sociabilis. The sequence goes on from PVKA01000910.1 coordinate 77,538, forward strand.
TTGCAGGGTGACAGGCAAGGGTTTCACCCACAGCTTCAGGATTGCATGAAAAAATTCCCAGGACTGTGCTTCCCGGTGTGGGCAGGGGTGGGGGTGGGGGAGCAGAGGATGCCTGTCTTCCTTCCTTCTTTCCTTCCTTCCTTCCTTTTTGAGACAGGGTCTTGCTCTGAGGTCCAGGATGGCCTTGACTCCTGGCAATGCTCCTGCCGTAGCCCCCTGAGTGCTGGGATTACAGGTGTGTGCCACCATGCCTGGCTGGAGGACACCTTTTGCCTTTTCCCAGCTTTCATTTTGTCCTCGCTGCATCTGAGTGCCTAAGTGGGAGAATGGCCCCATTAAACAGAGGGGCTTGAGACCTTCTCTGCCACTCCTCTGCACCTGCAAAAACCAGGAGCTCTGCTACTGAAAACGCCCCATCCTCCCAGTGCCTGCCCTCTGCAGCTCCAGCTCTGCCCAGACTGAACACATACTCCATCATGTGCCCCAAAGAGGGGGTCTGGCATGTAGGGCAGGAAATGTGCTCTCACGCCCTCCCCTTGCCTGCTCCAGCAAATTCAGCCCCTGCTGGGAAGTTCCTCCTGGAACAGGCCCAGGCTAAGTAATGAAAAGTAAATATGTTTATTGACCCCAAGGGGGTCAGGACAGTGGACCCTGCTAATGAATGGCTTTTTACTCCTTCTGAAGTACTTCACTCCTTTGGCCTGATTTAATTTAAATTTTGCACTTTAAAAAAATTATGAAGAAATAACAGGATCCATGAACAACCAGAGGAATTACTATCTAATAACTGCAATAAGTTCTTTGTAAGTAACCATGAAGTTCGAGATGGTAAGGATTTGACGTGCGAAATTAGACAGTACCTGGGTGCTCAGAGGAGGGCTGGGGCAGAGGCCCCTGCAAGGGGGCAGGGTGCTCAAAGGTGGCCATGATGTGACCCAAGTCAAATGGTGATGATGACCGGACAGCAGAGGACACGAGAAAGGGCCAGTTCTCCTCTATTCAAGCTAGATCTGGGGTACCGCCCCCAAATGCTCCCTGCTTTCCCAGCACTTTGCCAGCTACCATGACCACAGCTGACTGGTTTGCCTTCTCTAAAGCAGAGAAAATACATGAAACCCTGGGCAGGAGGCAGAATGTGGGGCTCTGGGCTTGGAGGGAAGGCTGGTTCCTGACAGCACCCTCAGTGACCTCGGGGACAGCTACCTTAGCTCCCAGGAACCTTCTCAATTTGTATGTCAGAGCCACATGTCCCCAGATACACAGTTCTGCTAAGTACCCATAAAACACAGGAGCACACAGCGCCTATAGCCCTGACCAGGGCCCTGGCCACTCCCACTTTGCGTTTCTTTTTTTTTGGGGGGGGAGGAGAACCGGGGATTGAACTCGGCCCTGGCGCTTGCCAGGGAAGTGCTTATTCCACTGAGCCATCTTCCCGGCCCTTCACTTCCACTTTTCTGAGAAATCTAGTTACATCTCAGAAGAAGCTTCAGCTAAGCACCAACCTCACCCCACCTCCCCACTTAGCCCCTGCATGGGCCTCATTCAGCTGAGACAGCGCCCAAGCTCCATTCCAGCAAAGGCGACAGAACCAGCAGAGAAAGACATTTGCGATATATTGTTAAAAAAAAAAAAAAAAAAAAAAAAAAAAGAAATCAAGAAAGAAAGAAACATTCCATTCTCTACTGCTTTTACTTATTAAAAAGGCAATTCAGGCTCATTTCTTAAAAATCAGACAGTCCAGAGGAGTGCGGGGAATTGAGAGGCAGTGGCCGGAGGGTATTATACACTTTCAGTTACAAAATGAACGGCTGGAGACCTGGTCAACAGGATGATCACACAGCTCACAGTAATGTACTTGAAATTTGCTAAAATGTGTTATTTTATTAACATTTGAAAGTGCATGTCCACAGGGAGAGTAGCTGTATTCCTACGATGGAGGCTGACCACACACCCCTGCGAGGAGACTCTGGGGGAGGTGGCCAGGGGGTGATACTTGGGAGCTCTTTACTGGAGATTCTGACAAGGAGCCCCCATACTCGCACCCAAAGTCCCACAAACCAAAGGCCACATCCCAGCTGCTTGCGAGTCTGAGGCAGATGCGCAGTAGCCGCGTGGGACAGCTCGTGGAGTGAGTGAACAAGGAGAGAGGTGCGTGAGATCGCACACCCAGGACACACTCAGGGATGCCTGCAGCTCCAGACCAGCTGACAGTACAGGAGACCCGGTGATCACACTGAACAGCAGAGGCAGCCGCAGAACTGCGGTGCGTCCCTCTTTCGCACCCTCGGGGAAGACTGCGTGGGAGACACAGGCTACACTTCCGCAGTGGTTCTAAGGGGGCGCGGAGTGGTCGCTTTTGAACCGAGGTGAAATTCACATGACAAAATTAAACATTTTAAATGAATTCAGTGGCATTCACTTCATTTCCATCTAGTTCCAAAACACTGTTCTCCCAGCAAAAGGGGATTCCATACTTATTAAAGCAGATAGAGTTCACCCTGTCCCTCTCACCCCCACCACTTGCCTTTGGTTTCTATGGATTTACCCATTTTATGTAAACAGAATCCTACTATCCATGACCTTTTGTGGCTGCTTTCTTTACCTTAATGTTTCTGAGGTTTGCCCGCATTGCAGCATGGAGTAGAATTTCACTCCTTTGTGGCTGAATAATATTCCAGGGTATGGGTTACATTCCAGGGTACACACTCCTCTGTGGGTGCATGCTGGAGCTGTCTCCACCTCTGACGGCTGCGAACGGTGCTACTACCAACATCTGTACACTAGAATCCGGGCACCTGTTTTCATTTCTCTTGGTTATAGGCCCAGGAATGCACTTGCTGGGGCAATTACAGAGACTTCAGCAGTGGAATGGATTTACAGATTATCCTAGTTTGACAGGTAGGGAAACTGAGGCCTGGTAGCATGTCTGCTCTGCTAAGCATCACATACACGTGAGACCATAAGGCCTCAGCAGGAGCCTGAGTATGAGCAGGTTTTTCAAATTCGACCACAGGTGAGGCATTACTCATTGTACTTGCTGATGGCCGGCAAGCATCTCTTGAACATGGCGGGCACCAGATACATGTACAGTGAATGCAAGAAAGCAGTGGGTGATACTTTAAAGTACGTTAAAGATGGAGGCTCCTGCGGTCGTTCCTGGCTACATTACCCCAAGCAGAGGGAAGCTGGCTGGGCCTGAGGAAGTTGGGGTGGCCCACAGAGAGAAGGCGGGCAGACTGCTGGTAGGATCTGCGCCCACACTCACACTGGAAGGAGGGGCCAGGCCAGCTGCACTACTGGGCTCTCCTGGCACCAATATTGCACTTCAAGGGGCATGATGTGGACCCCATTGTTTCCAGTAGGGGGCCACAGGAGGGCTGGGAGAAGGGGCTGTGACTTTGCTCCTAGGAGACCAAACAACAGCACCCTGGTGGCAAGAAAGTTCATCCATGGGCCGCTGAACAGCTGCGCAGGGCCTACAGGTCCTTTATAGCAGTGTACTGAGGGTGTCATAGACGTAGCTGACCCTCAGGAGTGGGGGAGAGATGCTAGGGTGTTACATAGCTCAGTATTTTCACAAAGGCACTAATGGGTGGGTATGGACCCATTTTACAGATGAGGAAATTGAGGGGGTATAGCTCATGGGGGGGCAGAGCATTTGACTGCAGATGAAGAAATTGAGACACAGGGAGCTAAGTCACTTACCCAGAGCTGGCTGCTTTAGTAGTAGAGTCACATACACATTTTCTACTTCCCCTGCAGAAAAGACCTGGTGTTGAGAACCGCTGGGGAAATGTCAGGCCTAATGCTCTGGATTTGAATTTCACAAACATGATAATATTTGGTCCCTGAACATCAATGTTCCTGAGATGAAAGTGCAGGTACGGGCAGACAAAAGCAGAGGGAAGCTACTTTGTCCAGTTTTTCTAGTTGTAACCCACTGACATGATTGTCTTCCTAACCAAGATACAAATTTCTGTGTGAGTAAATCTGAAGTCTCACTGAACAATTTTATTCTAACTGCATGCGACACACTGTGATATTTTCTCTTCTACTCCATTTTTCTTCTTTTTTAAAGCTGGACGTGTGACCTACAAACATGATCGAGTGGCCTACAGCAGGGCGCCATTCACATTTTGAAGAACACAGCCTTAGCTGGGCGTGGTGGCGCAGGCCTGTAATCCCAGCACTCGGGAGGCTGAGGCAGGAGGATTGTTGTGAGTTCGAGACCAGCCAGAGCTACAAAGTGAGCTTAAGGCCAGCCTGAACTGCATAGTGAGACCCTGTCTCAAAAAGACAGAAAAAAAGAACACAGCGTCAAGCAGCCGGCCTCCAGGCTGCTTCTCAGAGTGTGCAGGGCAGGGGCTGCAACTGCTGCTGGCTGCCATTCTAGCACCTCCCGCGCTGCAGACCAGCTCTCCTCCTGGGGCTGGCCCTTGTCTTCTCACTGTAGCCCCTACCCATGACCCTGCGCTCCCAGTGCCACCACAGAGGAAGGAGGCGAAGCGAAGACACTTTCCTCCCCTGGAGGGTACATGAGTGCCAGGAAGAGGGGCAGAGCGGCCTGCTGGAGAGTTTTGTCTCTGATCCCACGACAGGCCTTGTGAACGGGAAGTCTCTCTATTATGGATGACTTTGTCGTAATGGGTCTTTACTGCTGATCCAGTCACAAAAACAACTCAGAGCTCTAAAAAAGATGAAATTAAAGAGCTTCTGTCTACAGATGTTGCCTGCAGAAGGAAATTCTTCTGTCTCTTCTGATGAGGAGGTATAAAGAGCCTTATTTTAACAACCCTTATTAGCACTTTATTTTTCCTTGCTATTTTGTGCTAGAGAAAGGCAGTCCTGCCATGGGTAAATAGTGAGGACCCCAAATCTCACACAGCCAGCAGTGGGCCGCGTTGGCTGAAGCAGACCTTTCAGTATAACCTGAGGTGGCCTCTCCTGGGTTGTCACAGGGACAGTCTCCTGCTCCCTTCCTGCCAAGTGGCTATGCAAAGTCTCTGTACCCAATGAACTTCTGGAACCTTCTGTGCATGTGAGGCCTCTTCTGCAGCCAGTTTCCTTGCTCACTACCCTGGGTGGGAGTCCCATTCTGCTGAAGGATGGCACTGGAGAGGCAAGACAAGAGAGAAGGTGAGACTGAGTGGAGCCTCAGCCTTTGGGACCCTGTGGAAGGCAAGAGCAAGAGGAAGGAACTTTAGCTGGGGTGCAGAGGTTGGAGCCAGAAAGGAAGGAGGTGTTGCTGGATATTTCAGGTTTCACCCACTTGTGCTCTGAGTGGTAGACGGCTGCTTCACCTTGTACCTTCTTGTACCTCACTGGCCCCACTAGGTGCTGTTCTTTCCTCAGTTGTGGCAGGTGGCTCCTCTGTTCTGGACAGCCTTCCCTCAAAGCTCTCCTGCTCCCTTCTGCTGGATCCACTGGGGCAAATCTGCAGGTCTCCATGGTTTTCAACACATGCCTGCTGCCCTGTGGGGCTGCGAGCCACAGAGGATGGTGGGAGTCAGGCCCATAGCGCCTCACCCCAGCGTACACCACCTGGGCATCTCTAGACATCATGACTCTCCACTGCCCTCTCAGGGCTGACCCCTCCCACATACTTCCTGGCCTCCTCTGAGCCTCACATGTGTCCTACACACTCGGCTGGGAGAATTATGCCACCTAAATACCTGCCATGGTGCAGGAGGAATCGGTGGCTGACTATGTGGTGTCCCATCTCTGAGACCAGGGAGGGTCTCTGTCACCCTGACCCTTTCCTTTCTAGCTGGCTGACATCCATGACTCAAGGGAACCTTCATTCCTTTGGGTAAGGCAAACCTGTAGTTCAATGTATATTAGTTAAAGCACCCAGCCCTAGGAGTGGTGCCATTAAACCTTATCAGTCAATTGCATCTTAGAATGGATGAGTTCATTCAAATCAACTCAGTTGAAATCAAGGGTCATCCTCATGTCCAGTCTTCTCTGGGGCCTAATGGGATCAGGACTGGGGGTGTAAAAGGGCAAGGAAGCATGGTCTTTGTTTTCAAGGACTCTGGGGTCTTTCCTGGGAGTGGGCTTCAGAGAAGAGAATGAGCTGGACAAAGGAGCATGAGGAGGGAGAGAAAGGTGTCTCCCACCCACACGCCATCAACCTATGACCGACGCTCAAGGGGCTCACCCTTCCCCGGTGGTGACACCCCCAGGTCAGAGTCTGGATCCCTGCTCTGCTGATTGTCAGCTGTGTGACAGAGCAAGTGACCTCAGCTCTCTCATCAAGTGGGAGAACAATGACAAAAGCTACCTCTGAGGGTTGTGAGAATCGTAAGGGTCCAGTGAGTTCTCAGAGCAGGGACCATTATGATGGCTTGGGACTTTGAGGGGCCCTTCTGGGCAGGCCCCCAGCCCATCTCTAGCAGCAGATTCAGAAGAGCTGGTCCTGGGGGCATCTGTGGGGCTCTGCCTCCTTCTCTGGGTCTCCTCCAGGATCCCCACTAACGCCTGCTGGGCCTGGGCCACCCCCTTTCTCCTGACACTGGCCTCCTCTGACCTTTCCAGTTGATTCATCTTAGCAAACACCTTGGCTCACACCACTCTCCTGCTCAGTCACCTTCAGTGAGGCCCCGCCCATGGCACGAAGGACAACTCCTTAGCCTGGCATTCCTTGGCCAGCCCCTACTTCCTGGGCTTTTATTTCTGCCACTGCCGTTCCCCATCGGGTAACCACAGGGCGTGCTCACTTAGCCTGGACCCTGCCCTCCCGTTCCAAGGGTTCTGCATAGACTACCTCATGTAACTCTTGCAACAACCTTCTGAGGAAGGTGCTGTGATTTTCTCCATTTTATGAACAGGGACGTTAAGAAACGTGTCCAACATCACAGAGCTAGGTGCTGGTAAACAGTGGCAACCTTCAGAGCCTGCGTTCCTATCTATTGTCCAGTGGAGCTACACCCAGTACTCTAGAACCTGGACTGATTTGGACTCCCGCAGCGTGCTCTGCCGGGTGCTGCTGGTCGTGGGAGTTCTCCCACTGCCTGAATGCCCTCTTTCTCTCACCCCCTCCAGAACCCACTCATCCCATTCGGATGGGGCTCTGACCCTGGAGATGGCTCACGCAGGACCAGGACCGGTGGCTGAGAGCCCAAATGAACCATTTTCCCAGATTCTTCTTATTTATTCCAAAATGGCTTTAACTTTTCAAAAATTTAAAAAGGTCTTCTTATTATTATGCAAAAATAAAATAAAATTTCATAAAAAATAGAGAATAAAAAGTCAATATACTGTGTATCACGATCTTAAAAGAAAGGCCAAAACACTACTCAGAGAGTAAGTCATAAACCCAAAAGAAGAAGAAACAATAAAAGGACAGAATTTTCTTTTCAATGATCAAAGAGAAACTAGCAGTATAGATGAAACAAAGTAACACATAACCTAAAGTATTTTTGAAATAATAGAATAGATAATTTGGTAAATTATTTGGACTTCTCCCTACTTCTTACTTATCTTCTATTTTTCTCCCCCATATACATGTATATGAGAAAAACATATATATGTATATATGAAAATCTACATATATTTTCATATAAGGAACCATACACTATGTAAGCTTGTATGTCTGACTTATTTCACATAACCTATGCTCTCATTTTCCTACAACTGCCCTAAGCTTATCTTTAGGGCACAGAAGTAATCCACTGTGTATAAATACTATCTTTTATTTATCCATTCATCTGTGGATGGATATTTTTGTTTCCAAGCCCTACCTATTCAGCTTCTCGCCCTCTGTTCTACTTCATCATCTTTGTATGCTTTCGAGCTGCCATTTATTTTTCAAAAACCCTAAAATAGCAGAGTATGAGGACTCCAAGAAGCACGCACACGATACATCCCTGTGGGGCTGGCAACGTCAACATCTCTGCACCGAGACTTTTACCCTGAGCACCAACCTCCAAAGTTGATGAAGCCATAGCCACGCAAAAGCTGCCGTGATAAACAGGGTTAGGAAAGCAGAAGTGGCTGCAAAGAAAGCATAAAGTTGAGGGTTGCCATTTCCTTTAGTCTCACTGTCTAACAGGGTGCCAAGAATTCATGCCCAAGAAAAGAAGCCAGGACTCCACAGTCCTAGTGACCTCCACCAGGCAAGTGAAACTGTGTGAAGTTGGCCCTTCAGGAGCTCAAATGCGGAACGCATTGCTCTGAGTTTAAGATACTGAGGAACCAGCCTTGAAGTATGGGCAGCTTTTAGGAAAGGATTCCTTTCAGTAGAGAAGGGGCTGGACAGACACTCTAGCAAAAATATTAGGTCCAGAGTGGTGGCACACACCAGTAATCTCAGCTTCTTCAACAGCTGGAGCACTGAGGATATAGTAAAAACAAAAACAAACAAAAAAAAAAAAAAAAGAAGAAAGAAAAGAAAAAGCTGAGACAGGAATATTACAAATTCAAGGTCAACATGGGCAATTTAATAAAATTCTGTCTCAAAGTTCAAAACTGAATAAATAAATGAAACAACAAAAAATAGCCACAGGAGCACAAAGAAGAAACCAAGGCATGATCACAGACAATATGTTCAGCATATCAAGAGGTTACATTTTGTTTGGTTGATTGAACCAAACTGGGTGTGAACTTGGCAGTGGGGTCTGGGGTAAGCGATGGATCATTTCTAGTGCTGGGCTGAGGAATACACCCAGGCAATGGCTAGGCTAAGGAAGTTGGCAGGCAATGGGCAGCCACTGAAGGTATTTTGAATGCAACAGGTAAAAATAGAGTTTACCTGGCGGTGGTGTGCACATAACCTCCCTGAGGTGCCCACTTTACTAACCCCACAGTGGGGGTGAGTGCTCTGAAAAGACTGGTCTTAAATCTGTTGTTCCAAATAACTGGAATTGTCCAAATAACTGGATTGCTTCTTAAGCAAGGGTCTCTACCCTGCCCCAGGTTCACAGATCAGTGTCCCAGACTCGTAGCTGTCTCTGTTCCCTAGGTGACTCTGATATAGACCTCAGAGGCCCCCTTTTCATCCGATGTCACACACACTGACCACCAAGAATCTTACTGTGATGTGGATTCTGATTCATCAGGCCAGAGGTGGGGCCTCATGACCTGTGTTTGTAATTAGCTTTCAGGTCAGGCCAACACTGCCTACTGAAGACCTACACTTTGAATAACAAGATAACCAAGTTCTGTCCTGAAAGTAAAGTCAGCCCCCATGCTAAAGAAGCTTAAAAAACATACACTTACCAACTGTGGCCTAGTTAATTAGAATCTCTGGAGGTAGGGTCCACCTTGCACCCAGCAAGCTTTTACACTATCCCATAACTCTGTAAGGAAAGTGCTTTCCTCTTCCCAAGACTGCCAAAGATGGTCCTATGTCTTAGGACTGGGTATGGCGAGGGGGATGTGGCCAGCAGAGAGGGCGATGAAGTGGATAGCACAACGCCTTTCATACTTTCAGTCAGGAAGGTTCCTGGTGGGTGGGGCCCAAGCACAGAGGATGCCGGGAAAATCTATTGGGCTAGAGCATCACGCAGTTTGTCTTACAAGGCCCCTGTTTTCTCACATCATAGAGAGGAGAGTGAAATAGCAGCAGTCCTCAGCCAGTCCTATGTAGTGCTACTGAGGAAGAAGGGCCAAGCATGAGTGCCCGAGGCTGGGGTGACAGCACCTGTATTCAGTAGCAGGAACTTACCAGCTGGCATTGGTGTTAGCTACCCTTCCTAATCCTGGACTTCATATCTCTATTCAAGAAAATTCTTTGTGAGGGCATTGACAAGGTTCTAGGTGTCACTTCTCACAGTTTCCAGGTGAGTCGGGCTGACCTTGCCTCATAGGAAGCAAGGCAGAAGGAAGGAAGCTGTGCCTTCTTAGCTGAGCTGAGCACCCTCAACATGGGACATGGAAACAAGAGTAGAAGATGGAAGGTGTGTGATGGAGCTGAGAGGGAGTGGAGAGAGGTAGACACTGTAAATGTGTGGCAGGATCTGTCTTTCCAGTCTCTGCTCCCCACAGCAGCTCCCAAAGCCTTCACTTCCAGGAAGATTGGCCAACCAGGCCCGTGTTCACAGATTCCTACCCATACTCGTCCCCAGCCAGACAAATATAGACTTGTGTCCACTGCTAAGCCAGGCCCACCCACACTCCATTCTCACTGCTCCCCACCTGCAAGGTGACTCCAGCCCATGGCATCCTTTCCTTTTGGGGCTCCAGTGCAGATGCTGCCCTGAGCACCTCTTTTCTCTTCCTGAAGATATTCTCTAGAGCCAATGCCTCCTTAAACTTCCAAATCTTCTAGTCCTGGGTTACAAGTAGATAGATGAGGACACTGAAAGAAGGAAACTTGGCAGAGAAGCAGGACATGAGTACCAACCATGCATTCCTGGCAGCAGAAACTGTGGAATCAATCATGCGCTCGTGCAGTAAGGAGGGGAACATCCGTCTGATCAACCCCCCAGGCTTGTTTATCCACAGTGGGTCCACCCTCCAGCCACAGAGCCCCGGCTGAGATGGAGGAGGAAAGCTATCTGTACTTTCTGGGCTCTGGGCCTTGGCCAGCCTTTCTTCATCCCCTCAGCAAACACTGGAGGCTACTGTCCTCGCTCAGGTTTACCCAGACAGCTGCATCCATGATTTTTGTCTAGGAAAGAGCAGGGCTGGGGTCCAGCTGTGTGTGCCAACTGTACTTGTGCTTGTTATCTCACAATTTAAATAGCATGTAACCTGATGGAATAGACGTACAAAAAAGCCAGGGGACATTTTCATGCAAACTAAGTTGATGAACTCAAAGGTGGGTCACTAAAAAATGCTGCTGAATTAAATATGGATTAAGATAATAAAGTGTTGGAAATCAAAATAAAACCCGAGAAGGATGCTGCACTCCAACATAGCTTGCATATGTCCTGAAGTTCTTACACAACTTTGATAAATGCATTCTAGAAACCACAGATTCCTTACGAGGATAGTCTATGTAAGAATAGCAGAGAGCCCTCATTTCTAGACCCATATGCAAATGAAAGGCCTTGATTCACCCCCAAAAGATTGGTGAAGAAATGTACATTTATAAGTTCTAAGTTAAAATAAATGTGTAACTTATTTATATAGCTTTGGTTTCTGATCCTTGCTATTTTTATTTGGGTTCTGGTCAGGTACAAAAAAGGGTAACTGGGTCAAATTTTTGCAGAGCCTTACTGGATGGGGTGAGTGGAACCTAGGGTAATATAGCTAGTCTCCACTGAAGATTGAAGTTGGAACTATATAGTGTTCTTTTTCATAGGGATTTTGTTTGGCCAGATACAAGACCAGTCGGGACCAAGTAATATAGGGGACTAATCTGAAGGATTACATGATTCATGACAGTAGAGGAAGCTGCTAAAATGTGCATGGAAGAGTACGTTAGCACAGTGCCAATCCTGGACTTTTCCTCAAATGCCAGAGTCACAGGGGGGCTTTTCTGGGGGGCCACAGAGCAGACACAGCAATTGGGCCAACCTAGTTGGAAGTCCATCTGGCAAGGGAGACTTGCCATACAGCTTGTGGGTCAGTCCCTATGACACAGATCAAGGAAGACATCTCAGGGCATCTGAAGTCCACAGGCGGCCCAGATCTTCTGGGATCCAGAAACTCCCCACTGGATGACTCAAGGAATTTAAGACATTACTGAGGCTGGGCAGGAAAAGTACATATCTGAGGCCAGAGCTAGGAGAGGGCTGTCATCTGGTGCCCCACAGTTGGGCTACATAAAGGACTTCTATTCTAAGGCTGACCTGGACAGCAGTGATGAGAACAAGTCTGGCACAGAGATGGGTGCCAAGGGAGGCATGAGAGCTCCCAGAGAAGAGGCAGCAAACTGCCTAGGAGGGCCAGTGGTAGCAAACAGTCCAGAAGGTGATGCTGGGATGTATTTCCATTTTCAAAAAGTCTTTAAAGATACAAGCCATTCTGAGGTCAGGTGCCCTGGACCAAAGGGCAGTGGTTGAGCTACAGTGGATTGTCTGGTTGACCTCCTGTTATTTTCCCCCTCATGTATTTAGTTCACAGACAGCTATTTTGGTGACTACCAAGATTAGGCATCTAAGGTTGGGGTGGTGGACACTATAGTTATAGCAGCTGACTAGCACCTGGGAGGGGTGGCTGCTTACTACCACCAGCTATGTTTCTTGGGGCAAGACATTGCACCTCTCTGGGTCTCAGGGTGCTTTTCTGTAAAATGAAGGAGGTGCACACACTGTATATATTTCAGGATCGACAGTCTGAATGTCAGTCTTTATCTTGCAGACTTTCTCTTCATATATATACATATGACAGAGTCCACAGAGTCTCACTACACAGATTGGACTTGTAGTGATCCGCCTGTGTTCAGCCTCCCAGGTGCTGGGATTGCGGGTGCACGCCACCATGCCTGGGCTCATTTGCTGTCTCATCGTGTCCAGGGGCTGGGGCTGGAACAGCACACCAGCCCCTGTTGTCTGCCTAAGTAGGCATCCTGCAGGCTTTCAGGTGGAGGGTAAGAAGTACAGGAAGAGTAGGGAGAAGGTAGACTGAGTCCAGGCTGACTTTGGAACTTTTTCTTTAAAAAATATACCTGAAATGAAATCCTATCCCCTTCATCATATTTTTTTTTCCTTAAAAGCAGAATCATAAGAAATAAGTCTTAGTTAATTTAGGTTACTTGGGTGCACTTAATCCAGGTTTTTGTGCCTTTTCCATTGCACTTACACAGTAGTTAGCAGCTACTACTTAGGTGCAGTTCTTAGGTGGCTTCTGTTCCCTGACCTCATATTTGTTTCATTAAATTCAAGCACACTGAAGCAAAAAGGAGCATGGGGCAGAATGCTCCACCTGGATACACTCTGGGGAAACAGCGATCAAGGTGACAGAGGGTAGAGCCCACCCGTGCCCAAATAGTAGCTGCCCGGCTGGGGAGGCTATAGTTGTGTTCTTAACCATACTTCACAGCACTTTTCTACCTGGTGAGGCATCTCAGAGTTATTCTTCCCACTCTGGGGCAGGTGAATTTGATATAAAAATCTCTAGCAATTCCCTCCTAGTTGCAACCACACATTAACCCTGGTTGGCTAAGCAACATGAGATGACCTCAGTGCTGTCACAATTCTGCACCTCAGGCCTCAAGCACATCCTTACGTCTGGGGGTAAATGTGTCTCTGAGTTCTTATGGCCACTGTGAGGCAGCTCCACAGCAAGCAGGGCACTCCCATTAGGGACAGAGGTGGCGTGGTGGCAGACAAAGCCAAGCCATTAATAAACCTGCGCTCATACTCAGACCCAAGGTCTGGTGGTCAACATGAGAGAGGGCAGGCTGCCCAAGTCTGGGAGGAGAGGGGGCCTCTCAACGAGTGGTGATTGGCTAAGGAAAAAAGAATGGCTGTATTTCAAGCTGGACTGCAGCCGGCAGCTGAGGGACAGGTGGTGGTCTCCTAGCCTTGCTTCTCCCTGAGGAACTAGATGGGAAATCCCACTGCTTATGAGCTGAGAAATAACTGATGACCTCTTAGGCAGAACCCAGTCACCCATGGAAAGTATATTCCAGTCAGGAAGAGTGGGCCACAGTAAGGCACAGGCAGCGGCAGTGCTTCACCTCTTCCCAAAGCCTCCCTCTCTTCTACAAACTTGGTAACTAATGTGGGTAACTGTTACAACACTTGCAGCCTTGCCTTCCTTGGGGGCTCAGGACTCTGGCCCATGAACACCCTCCATCCCTTTTAAAGAAGTTTCTTCTACTTTAGGCAGATAAACATGCTCTTATTCTTTTAGCAGGAAAAGAAAGAGAAGAAAACACCAATTGCAAATGTCTGATTGGAAAGCCAAAAACTAGGCATTGTGGTTTCTTAAGTGTGCATGTGAAAGCAAGCAAGAGAAAAAGGAAACTGGATTACAGGCTTTTCCCCTGAAAGATGGGGTACAAACTGAACTTTTTATGAAACTCTGAATTGCTCAGGGCACAATTCCCTCACTATAAATGTGTGGTTGAGGGGGAGGGGTGACTGCAGCAGGGACAGTTGGTGGTGTATTTCACCTCAAAAGCCTGCCCTGGGGGCTGGGGAGATGGTTAAGTAGAATAAGCATTTGCCTGGCAAGCACAAGGGCCTGAGTTCAATTCCTGGTTCCACTAAATAAATAAATAAATAAATAAATAAATAAATAAATAAATAAACAGCCTGCCCTACACATGAATGTGAAGGTGTGAATAAGCATTGCCCTGTCTTGGGTGGGTGTGAAAAGGATGAGTGAGGACAAAGCACCCAGCATGAAGAGTCCTACTGGTCTCTCTCCAGTCCAAGAAACTTCTTAACAGTATTAAAGTCTCTACGGCCATAGCAACAGATACTCAGCAAATTCACAGAACACATGGAAAGGGGTCTCCTTTCGGAGTGTCTGTCTACAACGAATGATCCTCTTTTCCAGAGAAATTTCCCCTTTCTCCTCACAGAGGGTTCTATTCATTTTTGAGGACCCTGCCTACGATCACAGTCGAGTGGCTCCGAGGTGGGTAGATGACATAGGTTCAGGCCAGCTCAGAGTCTCTCCATACAAGCCGCTCCTGGTGGCATGACTCCCGTGTGCCTGCCTTCTATCATGTGCAAGGAAAAGCAATGAAATGCGACTGACAGGAAGGACAAAGAAGCCAAAATGAGAGAGCAAGTGGCTCCAAAATGAGGGACCAATATTGAGGAAATAAACTATTGTCCATGCCCTTCCTGGTTCCAGTCTCTCTAGAGGTCTTGCTTCAGAGTACTTCCTGCTCTTAAGACCCATAACAAACCTCAGTATCCTTATAGTAAATGGTATTTTCAGTTTATGCTAGTTCGAATTGGCTTTCTACTTGCAACCAAAAGTATCTTAAGTAATATAATACATGTGTCACCAACCTGCTTGTCTCAGTAGGTATCACTAATCAATCACAGCAATTTTCCACTATGCCTCGAAATCTTTCATCTGACAGTCACTATCAACTGAGCCAAGTTAGTAGACAAGCTAAAATTCTTCTGGCAAAAGCAAAGCCTCCTACAGACTACTGACCAGCCCAAAGTCTATGGTGGACAAAAGAACTGAAGAGTAAAACAGGATTACATGGGAGGGAGAGGTTCACTCTGACAAGTCTTCCAAGTATAGTCTTGAACAACAGGTAGACTTTTCCAGGCATAGATGGACAGGATGTACTTCAAATGCAAGGGACATAGAAGTATCCCTTTGGGATCATGTCACCATTTAGCAAGGGACCCAATACTCACTTTGGAATCTTCCTAGCCACATCTTATCAGGCTGTTCCATATCTTGGGAAACCATTTTGTTACTGTGGTTGTTTAGGTTGCTCTAAGAGCAACTTTACAAAGGAATAATAAACAAACCTACAAGTTGGCCTTGTCTGCAGCTGAGATGCTGTTGGCTCTTTTTTTGCTTCCCAGCACCCTGTGGAACTTGGGGAAGAACCAAACCACTCAGATGTTTTTTGATTATTTGTTTGTTTTTAATCCAGGCTTAGCATTGGACCCTCTCTAGTAAATGTATTTCAATTTTCATCCATCTCACTTTTTCAAGCTATAGCTCTGAATTTCCTCCTGCAGGTCCCTGGCTCCCACCCCGTCCATATGGTCTAGGAAGGCTTCTGTCTGTGTCTGGGGTGTATGTGGGACATATGACTAGACATTAACCAATCCAGAAGGTCCCTTTTCTGGCTACAGAAATTCCTTCAGAAAGGGACATGTGACACAAGCCAATAATGTTTGACAAAAGAAAAAGCTAGGCTTGTTCTTAAAAGATGAGTAGTGTTCTCTTTTTCCTACTGGACTTGCACAGGGGAGGCTGTGAGGCTACCTCTCCTCCTGCTGCACACCAGAGAGCAAAGCAGGATCAGTAGATAAAGCAACCTGAGTCCTGGAGCAGTGGTATTTGATATGACCCTGACTAATGATCACCACATTCAGTAGCTAACACACAGTCTGCTTTAAGTCAGTTTAATATAGGTTTATTATCATTTGCATAAAAATTGTTATGATCTGCCTTGGTTATCTCATCAATAAAATGGGATCCAGATCAGTTTTCTCTACACAGGACTATTGCCAGGAATACCTGAGCGTCTCTGAGATCTTTTATTAATCACTAAGCGAAACCTAGCAGTAAATGATAATGTCACTCCAGCAAGTGATTTTATGAAGGGTGTCAATGTTCTCCAAAACCCACAAATGTGAAGTATGTCATCTCATTTTCACTCAGTGCATCTTAGCCCAGTGCCAAGGACAGAAGCGATGCACAATAATTAATAGCATATATTGAAAGAAGCCGGCTGAGAAGGCCCTGTTTTGAACACATCTAAGCAGACTTCTACTTTCTGATCTTGCATTAAATTAACAGTAATGGCATCCCCTTCCAGTCCTTTGAGAAATGCTGCACCTGCCTGCCCTTCTCACCAGGGCATCAGGAGGGTACAGGGTGACACATCCAACTGAGGACTGAGCAAGTTGGTAATCCAGTGTGACTCCTGGCACTGAACTGGCTCCAGCTGGCGGGGATGGAGGGTGGAGCCAGGCAGGTCCAGCTCGTTCTGGGATAAGGAGGCTGTTTGTCAGCAGTCCGTCACCCATCCGCAGGCAGCTGGCAGCCTTTCCCCTTGGCTAGGACAGGTGTGAACCCTTCGTTAACAGCTTCAGTTGTACAACTAGCATTCACCAACTAGGACAAACCTACTGAAAGGCTAAAAGTATCCCACCTATGTATTTCTGAACAGAACCCTTTAAAATTTTCAGAGAGTGTCTGTCTCCTTTATATTGCTGGGCTGTAGCACTGACAGTTTCCCTCATAGAAGGCCAAGCCCAGGGTCATATTGGGGGGAGACCTACACCTCCCTTTCTTCAGCAACAAAAACAATTCTCTTGTGTTTTCCTTCTCTCTTCTCCATTCACTCTCCCTCTCCTCAGGGACTCTGGCTTGAGGGAGCTGGCTGAGCTCTCCCAGGTTTTTCTCATCAAGTGCTCTCTTTCCCTCTTTTCCTCTAGCGTCAGCAGATTTGCTCTGGAAAGAATTTACATGGAAGTAGGTGATTCTACAGTTCAGCCCGCATGCTTGACAATTAGCTAAATAAACTGCTTGGGGTCACTTGAAGTAACAATTCACAGACTTCCCCGTGACAGGCAAAACTCAGGCCCCTTGGTGAGCAGGACCTCCTGACGGGGTGAGGAGGAGCTGGTTTTGCAAGAGGAAAATTCTAGGCATCTTATTATTCACTCGCTCCCTTTCCAGTTCTGACCTTAAGAGTACTCTTAACCTTCCTCCTCCAGCTTGCTAATGGGGAAATAAATCTTGGGAGAGTATCTTAAATTCTTTTTTATCACAGACTGTATCACCGAGATAATAAGACCAGCCTTCACAGTAACCATTAAGCCACAAAAGGTGTGGTCATCATTTATGATTTTTTTTAGCCTTAATTGCTAGACAGACACTTTAAGTGGGAAGTCTGTCTAATGAGCCCAGTCATTAAAACATCAAAAACTGTTATCTGGGATTTCTATTTTAGTTAGACATTACATTATTTTAATAAGGGGGCCGCATTTCTTGTCATAGGGTTGGTAATGGAGGCGGAAGCCACCCCGTGGGGAATGGGGGAGGGGAGGCAAGCTCGCCTTTGGAAAACAAGGCCGCAAATCAAGCCCCAGGCCTGGAAGGAGGAAGAGGATGAGCAGGTCTAAGAACTCAGAGGGAGGAAGGCCCGCCTGAAGGGGTGACATGGGACCGGAGCAGCCAGATAGCAGAGACAGAAGGAGCTGACGGTTAAGGGGCAGTCTGACTTCTTTATGGATTCTTACAAAGCTTTCTCAGCTGTCGCCTCACCTCTGTGCACAATGTCCCTGTCCTTGATTCTCTTGGAGTCCTCTTTGCTGCCTGGAAAGCAACCAGCCAGCAGGGTACCCAGACCCTGACTGCTCTGAGCCATTCCTTCTCCTTCTAAATGAACTCAGACCTCTTCCAGGCCCTTCCTGGGCTCCCTCCAAGTGTCCTCCAGGCTGCTGGGGGCACCTGTTCCCGCCCTTGAGGTTTCTGGATTGAATGCTCAAGAATTTGACAATGATTGTTTGCTTTATTGACCAGTACTATCCAAAAGGAATATAACCTGAGCTACACTATAATTTTAAATATTTTCATAGCTGAATTAAAAAGTAAAAACAAACAAGTAAATTTAATTTTAGCAACACATCTTAAAGAATATACCCACAACATTATCATTTCAACGTGATTCTCCTGTTTTCAGCCTCCCAAGTGCTGGGGTTACAGGCATGTGCCACCATACTCAGTCTCAGATGCCATCTCAGTGCGCTGCAGGGATGGGGCCCACATGGAATGCTGGGGGGATCGAACTCTGGTCCTTGCGCCTGCCTAAGCAGGCCCTTTATCCACTGAGCTATCTGGCCAGCTCTTTCATCTCCATTTAGACTGGCCACATTTCCAGTGCTCTATCACATTTTCATTTTCCAAGTAGCTTTCCATTATGAAGCATTTACTTTATGTTAGGCATGGCTTAGCTATCTATGTACAGTGATTCATTTAGCACTCTCAATAGCATCAAGCATATACCACAATTACACTCTGTTTGCACGGAGGAGACTGAGACAGAGAGATTAAGTAATTTGTCTGAAGCAACAGAGCTTACATAGGTGACCACTCAGAAGGGGCCACTTCGCAGGAATCAGCACATATTTGACGCCTCGATATTTGGCCTCTGACTCAACATTCCGCAGAGCCTTAGGTGACCTATGAAATGCCAGTGAGCTGACAAGTCCCCACCAAACCAGGGCAAGTGGTTTCCTCTGTGTGACTGACATCCCCAGTCACAGGCTCCAGGTAACCAACCTGTCTGTCTGATGCTAGATCATCCTCAAATAGGGAACTAGGCCAACCTACAGGCTTTATTTTGAAAAAAACAAACAAAAAGAAATCAAGATATTAGTCTTTAAAAGCCTTTAAAAACTCCCTTGAGTATGTTTCTAGAAGTGTGATGGTTGCACAGCTTTGTGAATAAACTGATTTATATATTTTTAATGACTGAATTGTATGGCATTAAGATCTCATCTATCTGTATCTGTGTCTGTGCCTGTGTCATCCACATCTATATCTTATTCGGTCTATGTACCTATCTATGTGTCAACCCATCTATACATCCACCCATCCCCCACACACACTTCAGCCTGTCATGTAGTAGGGATACTGCAGGTACTCAGTATTGCAATAGAAGACGCTGTTCTCCTTCTCTTTTACTCTGGGAATGCAAAAGAAGCGAGCCACATGGGACCTTCATGCTTTGCTAAGTCACACCCTTCAATTGGGCAGCTTTGGAGTTTCCTGGTGGCTCAGTCCTCAAGCAGAACAAGCAGGAGCACAAACAGCAAGGTGTGGGCCCAGGCAGGTACTCTGCACTGTGCAACCCTGAGCCACCAGCCCAGGGCGTCCCATGCCCAGATATTTCAGGATAACTAAGCCCTGACTTCTGCAACTGGCAAGTCCCCATCAGGATCCGCATGGCTGGAAACACTTATTTTTGCACTGTATCTGTGTAAGATGGACCGCAGCAGGACTAAACCCTGCCAGGTATTTGTAGAGGTTATGTTTCTGTCCCCTTTGCTTCTGGCCTCTCCTCCAAGGACAAGCCGTCCTTTAAGCCCCCAATGCTATTGACAAGGGCTAAGCAAAATAATAATAATAATAATAATGTTTCAGGATATGGGTGACCTTGATTTCTTCTGCCATTGCAGACCTTTCAACAGCAAAGTAATTTCAGGTCCCTGGGAAGGCAGAGCGGAGTGTCATTATCATTGTGACCCCAACTATGGTGCCCAATTTGCTGAGAGAATTGCATCAGAGTCTCTGAACTTCCTTCAAACTGCAAGAGCGCGGCAAAGAACCTCAGTGCTTCTTGGTGGTGGTATTTGGCACCTCGGGTGTGTGCGACCACAGTGCAGGGCATGTGGTGGCCAGGCACATTTTAGCAGCCATGACCAGACCCTCAGGGATATGGCCAACTGCAGTCATGCCCCCCCAACTTTCCAAGTGCTCCTGGTTGAGTCCGCTGTGGAGTGTGGTGGGGGCGTGGCATTGCCCCCTGGTGATTTCAAGGCTTTTCTATCCCTGATTTTGAGTGGAGACCATGTTGATTTCTATGGTGTCAATATTCCCAGCATGGTCATTGGGCGGGGGGGGGAAATGTAACAACTGGCTCTGTACTTGCAAGCAGACATGAACTGGTGGCAGCAGACCGCTGCCTGGCATTTTGTATCCTCTAAAAGCTCATTAAAAAGATACACTAAATGAAGAAGCCCTTTGAGTAGTCTTTCTGCATTTTTATATTTTAGGACCAAATAATACTATTGGGATTAAAAGTCCTGATAACGTGTCTTGCTCATGAGGCAGGTTATGGCCAAATGAGAAACGAGTCACGGAAAGGCAAGGCTGATGTGTTCACGACAGGAAGACACAGAGCAGGACCCAAGGCCACAGGGGGCTGGCTGCTTCGGGATCCACACTGGCCTAATGGTCCCTCCCACAGTGGGAAGAGCTCAGTGATTATGGGTCCACATCTCTCCTACCATCTCTTACTCTGAGCAGGACTGCTCTGCTCCTCCTTTGGGATTCTTGCCTTGAGAAAGCTCCTCTATCCTTGGGTGGAATAGGTTGGACAGGAGCCCCCTGCCAGAGGCCATGCATTTCCAAACATGACAAAGGAAAAGGAGGAGTTACTGGAGAAGGAGGCCAAAGGTCATGGCTAACCCCAAGAGTCCTGCGCATGAGCACCAGCTGGCAAGCAGTCCCCCTGTCCCCCATTGGTCTGGCTATGAGATGGCCAACTAGCCTCTGAAACAAGGAGCCAAACTCTGTAGTAACAAAGGAGGGTTTATAAGGCAAAAGAAGGTGGTTCAAACAAGAACAAAGTGTACTGGCTGGGGTGGGGAGAGCAGGATGAGCAGGGGGCGGGACAGAAAGGGCAGGAGGTAAAGCTGGCTTTGTTCATTATCTAATGTGGTGATTGGCTGCGGGTGTCTCCAAGTGCCCAAGCCTATCGAACTAGATTCTTAAACATAGGAGGTTTATTGCACAACAATTTTGCTTCTATAAAAGTGCATTAAAAATATCCCTAGGCAAACTTTGAAGATGTGTGTTCAACTCTAACCAGCAACCCACCAGGTTGGAACAAAGCCATCTTGGTATTAGGAAGGACCAAGGAAGGGGGTGTTAGAGCAGGGTGGGACCTCGGTGGACTCCTACATCCAAACTGCAGGAGCCTGGGAGAAGGGAGAGAAGAGGTAGGTACAGCTAAGCAGCAGGCAGAGACCAGTTATATAAAGAAAAGCAGTCCAGTCAGTGTCAGGCTGCCTGAAGCTGTCTGCTTGGAGGATGAAGGTGACCCAATTGGAATCAGAGCCTCAGCTGAACCAGGAAATGAGTGGAGATTTAAATATCAGCATGCAAAGTTTACCTAAGAGATAGGAGAGAGGGAGGGGAGTTGGGAGGTCAGGTGGAGAATGTGAGGAGGCTTCTGAGAAAAGCAGGGGGAGGACAGGGTGGGAAGGGAGGAAAGAAGCAGAGGAGGGGAGATGGGAGGAGGGGTGGGAGCTTAGGGGGGAGAAGAGGTGAGCAGGGACGGGGAGGTCAAGGAGGAGAGGGAGGAGATGAAGATGGGAGTAGGAATTGACAGTGGCAAGAGCAGCAGGCAAGAGCTGAGAAAGGGGGGTGAGCAAAGAGGGGAGCAGAAGAGACGGGGAGGGGGGCAGGAGAAGAAAGGGGAGAGGGAGGCCAAGAGTCAGCTGGGAAAGACGCTGACACTGTAGGTCAGGAGACAGCGCACAGCACTAGAGGATGGTTTCTGGGGTCACCATCACCTCTCAGGGAAAGCGCAGGCTGGAGATGTTTCTGAAGGTCAGAGGACAGAAGCTGGGCCAACTGAGGACAGAGCCACAGACAGGGCAGGGCTGGCCTCTCTCAAGCTGCTGGGTCTCTCCAGGTGACAATTCATGTGTCCACGTGGGAAACTTCCTGACAGCATCTCCTTCCACCCCAGTGGGACTTTTCAGATGGGAATAGTCTGCGTCATCCTGGAGCTCAGTAAGAGTTTGGCTCAGGGCTGGGATGGAGCCTAAGATAACTTCACAGGACCCGGTGAAGCCAA
This sequence comes from Ctenomys sociabilis, assembly GCA_004027165.1. Taxonomy (NCBI): domain Eukaryota; kingdom Metazoa; phylum Chordata; class Mammalia; order Rodentia; family Ctenomyidae; genus Ctenomys; species Ctenomys sociabilis. The sequence continues at coordinate 99,679 of PVKA01000910.1, forward strand.
AGACCAGCTGCCTAGAACCAGTGTCATCCAGAGAGAAGCTACAGTAGGTAGAGCTAACTCGGACGCCTGGTGCTCTCAAATGGCTCTCGGGGTTTGGTTTCATGCCAGTCCAAAGACATCTCTTTTTCTTCCTTGACACAAAGACAAAAAACCATTCCCCAAATATTTGTCAGAATACGTGAAATTCTACCATTACAGAGTTTTTTCCTATAGTGGAGTATGAGCCTAGGGAACAAAATTGCTTGCTCCCTGTCACACAAGTCTGACTCCAGGGTCTGTGCCCTTTCCATTCTGAGGGTACATCTGGAGCCCTATGTGTGGAGACTCCAGGGACAGCAGCAGCTGACTGATATGGGTGGGGGAGGGTATAACTCTCAGACCTGGCCTGTTCTCATACAGGGGAAGCCTAGAGGAGGAGAGGGAGGAAGCTGGTCATACAGATGTAAGCATGGGGGTGGGGGGCTCTCCTAGCCTGGCAGGAAAGCCAGAAGATCAGAAAGACCAAGACACAGGAGAAGGAGTGCTTTCCTAGACTGGGACCCTGGGGAGGAGGGGCTGTGGAGGAACTGCTGGAGATCCAGGGCAGGCCAGCAGTGGCCAGTGTGGGACACAGTCATGGGAGAAGCTCTGGAGGTCTGCAGAGGGTCAGCCTGGAGAAGAGGGTGCTGTCTAAACTGCATTTCTTGGTGCCTGACCATGTGGTCTATAGGGCAGGGAAGCCTGATCCATCCGTCTATAGGTTGGGCCTTTCTGGGCTCAGGGCTTAGGCTTCCCACACTTTTCCGTGCTGTCCTATGTCCTGGCTTGTCTCACCTTTTCTGCTTCAGTGACTGTGCACTTGTTCCTTGACATATGCATCTTGAATCATTAGAGTTATTAAGTGTCCCTTAAACTCCATATTAAAAATTAAGGAGCGTTCAGGGGTGAGGTGAAGCTAGTCTTAGGCAAGAGATATTTTTCAGAGGGAGCTGGAATGGGGAGACTTCTTAGGGGAAGGGACTTGGAGAGAGAAGAAAGACTGTATGGGCTAGGAGGTGGGAGAGAGGGAGGGAGCGATACCCAGCGCCAGCCTTGGGAAGCTGCTGGGAAGCAGGCTGCAGTGAAGGGAGCGTTATCCAAGGCTCTCCAGGAGAGAGAGAGGAGAGTCCAGGGGAGAAAGCAAGGGTGTGAAAGCATGCAAGCCCTGCCAGCTCTAGAGAGTGGGACCCCGGCCCAGACAGCGCTGTCATCCTCAGTCTACCAATTTTGCCTACCTGGAGCCTGAGTCCCCAGAGTCCCTCCCCCTGTAGCACCTCTTCTCTTTCTAAGACTGAAAAGATCACAGGCACCTTCTGCCCTGAAAAAATGGTGCATATGCAAATGCCTAAGAAGATTGGCGAAAAAACCAGATACAGAACTTGTAAAGAGAGGAATCATTAATGTGCCACAACAAACAGACCCCCAAAACAATGTAGGCGTGGAAATTGAATGGGAGCAAATATAGCCAGGTGATGAACGAAGAGGCTGCCGGAGACCGGGCCTAGCATGGGGCCGGGAGAGGAGGGGAGCAGGCCGTGACTGCGCATGTAGGTCTCCTGAACATTCCCTCATGAGCATGCCACACTGTTAATGGACAACAGATAAATGTTATTTATTAAAAAGGAAGAAATGCTGTGTTTTTGGAAAAGAAAAGAAGAGCTCTGTTGTGCACATGCATTAAGGAGTGACTCAGCCACAAGCAGCGGCCCTCCCCACAAGCCAGGCTCGGAGCCTGGTGTCTTTGCATTCCTGGAGCTCCACGGGCCAGAGGAGCAGCAGGGGCTGTCCTCAGGAAATGGATGGTGCTAAAAGGGCACGGATCACCAGACCCCGAGCAGGGGGAAGGATGGGAAGAGGGCCCTTTTCTCAGGCAAGAAGACTGAGCATAGAGAGGTAAAGTGCTTTGTGCATGAGCCCCCGGGAAGGTATGTAGTGGCAGAGAGCAGGTATCTTCAACTTCAGCTCAGTGCTCTTTTTAGTTCTGTATGCATGCTGTTGTTTGGAAGGGCCCCCCAAAGGTCCTGATGTTGAAGGCTTGGTCCTGATCCCTTGAGGCTTTTAGGAGGAGTCCTGTGGAACTGAGGTCCTTGGGTCATGCCCCGGAAGTGAATGGTGGGTGCCCTGGCCCCTCCCTGTTCCTCTTTGCTTCCTGGTTGCTATGAGGTGAACAGTGCTGCTCACGGCCTGCTCTTGCAGTGATGTCCTGCCTCACTTCAGGCCCAAAAGCAAACAGCCAGCTGACCAAAGAATGAAACCTGTGAACCGTGAGCCATACTAAATCACCATTCTTTAGAGTTTAATGATCTTGATATTCTGTCAAAGTAACAGAAAGCTGATAGACGGCACTAATCATTCATTGTTGCTGCCAACACCGTCAGCTGTGGTCATAGTGCCGTCTGCTACCACGGTGGGGGCAGCCGTCTTGCATGGATGTCAGAGGGGGACACACACTTATTAAGAACACCCCCAAACTCCCAACTCCCTTGACCACCTCTGTATCTGTGTTCTCTGTGGTCTGGCCCTGCCCTGGCCCTGGCCTGGTTGCTACCATAGCATTCTAAAAGCCTCATTTTGGCTGGTACCTCCTATCCAGCCTGCCCTGTGCTCCTACGTGATCTTTACGGAGCTGATTTCCTAATTACCTAGGGATACTAATTAGTTCATCTAGAGAAAGACTGAAGTCAGGAGGCCGACTCTCAGGCGGGACCATGAAACAATTGTGTGGGGCGGCTGCTTGCTGTCAGCCTCCTTGTCTGCATCAAATTATTAATTACGACTCATAATCACTCCTCTCCCGTCAGAACCCCCGAGATTTAATTTGCTTTGTCACTTGGCAGCTCTGAGTCTCTTCTCCAGGGTGAGCAGGCACCCTCTACATGTTACCAAGCAGTCAGTCTTTCTACCTGGACTCAGCTGAGCCCCAGATGCCTCTATGCCAGCTGGCTCTGCCCTACAAAAAGAAAGAGGGGGTCCAGGATGGGGAGGTGACTAGAACCCTGTCCTAGGGGACAGAATAGAGCAATATGAAACCGAGGAGTCTCTGTTCCTGAGAAGTGAAATTAGGTTTATTCCATTGCTTCAGTTGACTGAACTACTATCAATGCATAGGCTTCCTGGAGGTTTAATTTTTTGTTTGCTTTGGGACAGGGTCTTGTTTTGCAGCCCAAGCTGCCCTTGAACCAAGATTTTCCTGCCTCAGCCTTCCAAGGGCTGGGATCGTAGGTGCATGACAAGGCAGCTGGCTTGCTTTGGGTTTTGTACAATAACTTCCTATCAGTCAGAACTAAGGGCTCCCTGAACTTTCTGGAGGGCAAGCCAGCCTTCAGGTGGTGGATGCCACCATGACGCAGAGCACAGTCTCTCGTGTGGTTTTTCACCCTAAACTGCCAGTGGGCTTTGGGCCCCGGTCTCCAAGGTTTAGGCTGTCCTTGATTCATGCCGGGTATGAGCGTCCCTAGAAATGGGTGCTGGAGCAAAATTTGTGGGCTTGAGTTGGAATAAAAAGAACTCCAAATTCAGCAAATTATATATAGTTCCACATTCATACGGCATGGGGTTTTGGAATAGGGAAAATGCCCATGGGGACTTTGTTACTACCCTTTAGTTTTATCCCAGAGTGAAATGAATTCATATAATGTTTGTGAGGTGAACAACTCATTTCAAAATTATAAAGTCAATAAAGAAAACTTAAAAAAAAAAAATCCTTAGATGCCTTTCTTTCTCCTCCTAAATACTTGGCAACCCACAGTGAGCTGCTCCCCGGGCTGCTCTGATTCTGTTCCAACTGTCCAGGGGGTGTGGGGAGGCAGATAGAGCAGCCCAGTCCTGAGCTAGGCAGGGAGGAGGCAGCAGGGGGCCCACACGGGATTGCCCGCCCCCTGAGGGTCCTGAGTCTGGGGCCTTCTTGAGCTACCACACTCCTTCATTTTAGAGATGAGCTTTGCCACAACACACATTGAAACACACATACACACACACACACACACACACACACACACACAACACAGCCAGTCAGAAAAAAAGAGACACACACACAGTCACCTGCTAGGCAGGTGTGAGCCACCATACTCAGCTGGAAGCGCTGGTTTCAATGGTTAAAAATGCTGGAAAAACACCCAGTGCCAGAGAACAAAAAATGGATGAACAGACTGTGATACTATTCGGTGATTAAAGGGACTGAATTCTAGCGGCGGGACGGCCTGTTCAACATGGTCCAATGGCGAAACAAATTGGGTGAAAGAAGCTGGCAGCAGAAGCGTGCACAAAGCCTGATGTCGTTTCATAAGGACCAAACATTGACCTCTCTCTGTCACTATCATATATATATATATATATGATATGTATATATCATATATATATATATATATATATATCACAAAATTGCCATTTTAGCTATTTTTAGTGCTACCCATGAACACATTCACAATGATATACAGTAATTATCACTTTTTCCAAAATCTTTCATCATTTCAAACAGAAACTCTGGATATCTAATACAATAATCCCTCCTTTGCTCTTCCACCCAGCCCCTGATGATGTCTACTCCACTCTCTGAACAAACATGTGCAGTGGTATGTATTTTGTATAAGCAGAATGACACCATATTTCACATTTTTTTGGGTGTGACTGGCTTCTTTCTCTTAGATGTTTTCAAGATTCATCTATGTTATGCACACATCAGAATTTCATTTTTTTCTGGCTGAATAATATGCATACAAATATTCATAAATATATACATTTTGTTTATTGTCTATTTTTGTTAACAGACATTTGGGTTGTTTGTCCTTTTGCTTGTTAGAAATAATGTTTCAATGAATATTTGCATACCAGTACCTAAGCACATATTTTCAGTTCTTTGGAGTATATGCTTTGCAGTGGAACTGCAGTGTGCTATGGTAATTCTGTTTCAGCTTTTGAGGAAGCATAGATTTTGAGAATCCTACCTAAGTGGTAAGACCATTAGAAAAGTAAGAGAAAGAGCCGGCCAAATAGCTCAGCGGATTAAAGCACCTACAAGCAGGCACAGGGCCAGGGATTCCATCCCACCCTGCCCCACCGGCCCCACCCCCAGGACGTGCTGAGACAGCAATGGGGACTCAGTCTGGTGGTGCGAGCCTGGAACCCCAGTTCTCGGGAGGCTGTAAACAGGCGGATCACTAGGAGTCTGATCTAGTAGTGAGACCCTGAACAACCTGTAGACCCTTCCCTAAAATACAAAACAAAACAAAGAAAGAAAAGAAAAGCAAGAGAAAGATTCCCCCGCAATTCAGGGCAGTCCATGTTTCTGGGGAAAGAAAAGATTCCACGGAGGAAGGAGGCCAAGGAGCTTTAGTGTGCTCAGTTGCTATTTAGTACTTGTGGTTACATTTTATAAATCGAGGGATAGGTTCCTAAGAGTTTATTTTATCATGATTATTCACAGTCTCCCTTGTCCCCCCTTGATATAGGTAGATAGATATCCACAGGTATATAAAAGGTATATATAGTATATATATCAGAGTATATATTTATATATATTGACAATTGGATTCATGACGTTGTGCAACCATTCCGTTATACATATAAAACAAATACTCTCAAAATGTCAGATGTTACATTCAAAACCACACAGAAAAGCAGGAAGAAAGAAAAAGAAAAACATCTATTTCCTCCCCGATCCTTGGGCAGCAGCAAAAAAGCTCCACCCAGGTCAGGTAGGAGGACCCCACTGTGCTGATGGGCAACTCGCCGTATGTCCTGGTTCTGCCTCGTGCTGTCCCTTCTGCTAGGCTGCAGGCTTCTGGAGACTCTGATTTCTTGGGTCCCAGTGACTAATAAAGTTCCTGGAAAATAGTGCCTGCTCTGCACATGTTTGTTCAGTGGAAAATGAATATATCAGGATTAACCGGTAGGTTGCCAGAACTTACCTACCACCTGTGGTCCCTTGCACTTACACAGCTGGGACTCTTGCTTTTGCTTTCTGTTTCTGTTACCCCCAGACTCTAAGCTGGCTGCACTGGCTGGCCTACTCACCCATCCCTCAGTGCCTATGGTTTTCCTATACTGCTGCCACTGGCTAGGATCTCTGGGTCCCTTTTTGGACCTCTTACCTCTGCCAACAGGCCCTTCACTGTGGGCAGCACCTTCAGTCCTGCGTGTTCCTACTGTGTGCCCAGTGGGGTGGTGCATGCGCTGTGGCTAAGCAGTCAGAAGCTGACAGGGCGAGATGGGTGGTGGGGTTCCAGCCGGCTGTGGGGCTTTTATCTCTCACCTCCCTCTGCTGCTGACCACACCGAGAGGCCTCATATGCCTATCACATGAGCTGGCTCCTCGAACACAACCAAATTTCTGTGGGCTGAATGCTCTGTTACAGCTTGTATCTAAATTTCCCCTAAAGCCTCATGCAGTCGTAGGTGGGCCTTTTTAGAATTGTCTGGACCTATGCTGTGTGATGCTGGGATTTATCCACTGTGTGATGGCACTAGGCTTCAGGATGTGAGTGTTATTTGCTCTAAGGGCCAGTAGCCTGGATAAGATATAAAGAACAGAAAAAGCTGTTGTCATGCCTTGTCTGTTCTCACTAGCTTGTTGCTTTGCTGCCTTCTGCCTGCCATGCCATGAACTATTTCTCCTCTGTAATCCTCCTCTGCCATGCCAGCCTGCCTTGGAGTCAGCCACATAGGGACTAAAAATTCTACAAACTGTGAGCTAGATAAAATCTTCCCTTAACTTGTGGATTTCAGGTTTTTGGTCTCAGCAGTGAGAGAAAAGTGACTAAGATATACCCCATCCTCACAGCCTTTCTCGCTCGAGCCTCCTGGCTCCTGTGTGCTATGATGTCTTTTGCACATTCTCCCCTGGCACCATCTCTAAGGAGCTGTCTCCCACAGGTGACCTAGCAATACTCAGGCAAGGCTGTAGCAAGAATTGGGCCCCATGTGACTCACCCAAAGTTTGCCCTAACCATGACACTCCCTTGCTGAAGGGGCTGTGCTACCTCCTCAATGTGGCCATTTACACGACTGACAGACAGACACACAGACACAGACACAGACACACACACACACACACACACAGACACACACACACACTGAATCCTTGTGAGTCCTATGCTCTCAAAGGCTGTGCTGGGGAATGGAAGACATGAAGAGAAGACTGGTGCCTGCTGTCTTCTGTGGTCAGAAGTAGCAGCAGTGCCCCACCCCCAACTTCTCTGGCTGGATCCTGTCTGCCCCCTCCACAAAGCTCTGGATCCAACCTGCCTTGGCCACTTCTCTTCTGAGGACACTTAAGCTCCCACCTCTTCATTTCTACCAGGCGTGCTTCAGAGTGCATGTCCTCCAGCAAGCCTCTCTATCTAACCTCACCAGGTGTGTGATGAGTGGGTAGAAAAAGCACAAGGCCTGTGTCACACCGGCCACCAGTGTCCGCTTGTGACACGCTGAGAATGTGGGTCTGTACAGCCCTGAAGACCTCACAGTCCTCCAGGCAAGGGCTCTCCTTGTTAATCCTGTTGTTCTTCCCACAGTGCTTAGCGTGCGCCTGGACCCCACGGGAAAGCTGTGCCTGAGAATGGATTTCACTTCCATCTGTCTCAGGTGCCAGCAATGCAATCTGCCCAGGGACGGGTGAGGGCCACACATGTGGCCAGTGGCCGCTGCACAAAGACACGAGAGCCACAGAAACCCCAGAATGTGTTGAGGCGCTGGATCTGTCAGACATGCCTGTGCCTCTGTGCACAAAGCAACTTTCCTGCTGTGTATAAACCAAATATTTTTCTTATTATTGTCTGAAACTTAGATGCTTCAAAACAAAGACAGTATCATAGAGGCAGGACAAGCTAAAATTCACACCAAGGTCAAAAGATGACGGGTAATAGAGTGAATCCATGAATTCGAGACTAAAAGACAAGAGAAAGCCTTACAGTCTTGGGTGGCCTGGTAAAGTGGCTGAAGCCAGCCTGTCACAGAAGTTAAGAGCAGGGATGTTACAAGGGAGCCTTCTTGGGTTTAAATCCTAGCTTGGTTACTTTCTTACTGCATGACCTTAGGCAAATTACTTGACCTCTTTGGCCTCCTTTTGTCATTTATAGAGTCCCCCCCCAACTTCACAGTTGTGAAGGTTCATTAGTCCCACAAGGGAACCATTTAAAGAGCACCTAGTTGGTCCATGTCCTGCTTAGAGGTGGCTTGGCTCACTGTATGACCAAACATTCATTCCACAGCCCAGAATGTGGCTCTGTGGATGGGCCTTCAGGACAAATAATGAGCTACAAAACAGGCCCCGTCTTCCGTAAAACACACCAAACTGCTCTCCACAAAGGCGGGTGACCCATACTCTTCAGAGATCGGAGGGAGTATCCATTTCATGGCACCTTTCCTTGCCAGTCCAGCTAGCCTCATTTTTTCACAAAGCTTTGTGAAATCGATGAATTAAAATAAACAAACAAATAGGTATTGTGGAGCTTTAGTTTCAGCTTTAAAAAAAAAATTAGTAATTAGATTCAACCTTCTCTGGTATTTAGGAACTGTTACTTCCTTTCCCCTCTGAGATATAGGGCTTTCTTTTATGTTTACAGAAGATCATTTTATAGGGCTAATACATGAACTCCTTGTTTCCATATATGCTGCAAATATATACATATGTTTTAAAACATCTTAGCAATAAACACCTAAAATATTTAGTCTTTGACTTATCCCTCCTCTACTAGGATTTTATTCTAAGAAAATAATCAGACGCTGAAAGCCAGTGTTCATTCCCATTCCATTATACTAGAGAAAATAGGAAACTAATATATAGCTATTACAGAACATTAACATGAGTGAATAGTTCACAGCTATTAAAATGAGATTTTCTATGAATGATTAGCTAACAGATAAAATACTATGATAAAAGCAGCATAATGGCCAAATAATTCCAATTTTGTAAAGTAAAAATCATGCACATGCTTTTTAAAAGAGATTGCTAGAAGTTACACCAAAAATATTAATGTATTGGTAAGAATTATTTCTGAGTGGTAGAATTACCGATGCCTTAATTTTCTTTTACTTTTTTTCAGTTTTCTAAATTGTGTATATTAATTTTTTATAAATAAGAGAGAGATTTGCATACTTTGATCAGATCAGCTGCTCAGACTCCAGTATGCCTCCGAATCCCACGGAGGGGCTGGTAGCTGCCCGCTTACGGCAGCCCACCTCGGGGTCTCGGAGTCAGTAGGTCCAGGAAGGGCCTGAGAGTCTGCACCTCTGACAAGGCCCCTGTCAGTGATCTCCCCATCGGTGAGTTCCCCCATCAGTCCTGCTGCTGGCTTGGGGAGTGCTCTTAGAAACTCAGGCCTCTGCAGGAAAGTCTATTTCTTCTCCGGTGGCCTTATTTCCATTTAGGTTGAGGAGATGAAAAGCATCAGTCACTAATCATTAAAGACTGATTAGCTGTTTCTACCAGGTGAGAAGGGGCCAGACCATCACCATGGCCCCAGCATGGGCAAAGCCCTCTTCCCATAACTGGCTCTGTATTTTGGAAAATCTACTCACACACTTTCCTTTCTGAGAACCACTGGGCAGCTTTCCTTCTTCCTCATTTTCCAACCAAGTGAATCAGAATAATGGGGATAGGTTTCCTTATATTTAGCTCCCACATTTTACACCACTACTCCATGGGCAGGTAGGTCCTCTTAACCTGACCATAAACACCAGAGAGCACAGGCACCTTGCCAATCATAGGTGTCTGGGAAACATGTTGTGGCTTGACTGGCTCCCTCCTGTTCCCGCAGGGACTGTCATGGGCTTGGAAGGCTTGCTCATGAGAAGGATGGGTTGATATCCCTTCCCAGGAAGCTTAGGTCCTAGTGCAAAGATACATAATAACACATGGTCTTGTTAGTGGGGACATGCACTCTGAGCAACATAAAGCAGGAACAAAATAGCAAAGTGATTTGGGGAGAAGGGCACTTTTAGTTGGGGACTCAGAGAAAGCCTTCTCAGTATATTCAGTGTGTTGGTCCTAAGTAGCATCAATGGGATTAAAGTTAAAGGGTTGGCAGACTACAGAGTCCCATGGACAGGCATTTCTGAAACAGACAGACAGACAAACAGACGGACAGACAGACAGATAGACACACACACACACACACACACACACACCACCACCACCACCACCACCACCACCACCACCACCACCACCACCACACACCAGGAATTTTGATTCTGGAGACTGAGGTGGGATCTGAGATGTTGCATTTGCAACACGCTCCCAGGAGAAGCCCATGCTGGGGTCCCCAGAGAGACCCCCACACATACAAGTAGCAAGCCCCTTAGGCCAGTGAGGAATTGGGAATTCAGTCCAATTATACTGAGAACCACTGAGGATTCTGAAGGAACAAGTGGTAGATCCTACTAGTGTTTTAAAAGGTGATTCTGAGGAAGAGAATGTGCAAGAGGGCTCAGTGCAGAAACAGGTGGCAGGGAAGGGCTGCGGCCCACTGGAGATGGCTGTTGAGGCAGGAGAAGTGGTCAGGTCCAGGCTGTACATCAGAACCCAGGCAGGCAGGAAGGGCTGGAGGATTGGCTAGCCAGAGAGAGATTCAGCCCCAAATATGGGCCTGACTCTGCTGAGTGTCCCCTCCCCTCTACCAACCAGGATCCCAAGGAGACAAGCATTTTACACACATGTGGGGCTTGCTCGAGGCTGCTCTGACCTGCCTGGGACAGTGCTGGAGAAGAACACAGTCCATTTTCTTACTTACTTCCCAGCTCAGAAAGGAAGCAGTGTAACTGCAGGGGCAACTGGCTTTGGGGGCTTGGGAGAGCCAGCAAGCACCTCAGGAATCTCTGCCTGCTACCACCCCCACACACCCCTGGGGACCCTGCGTCTCCAGTCACCTACATCCAACCTGTAGAGCCAAACCCTTGAGCACTGTTTCTCCTGCCATCTGCTTCAGGAAAAGATCTGTCCCTCCTTGACAGATCCAGGCCACCAGCCTGGCAATAATTCAGGCATGGTAAGCAGGGAAGGAGGAGGCAGAACACCTACCTGGTGGCAAAATTGATTTCAGCAACTCCCAGGTATACATCTAACCGGTGTCTACTGCCATCAGCCTTTCCAGCTGTTCCTGCTGTGTATCTTCAGCTGTCTATCACTGTTTTCCTTTCAAGGTTGGCCTAATATCTGTATCTGTATCTGTATCTGTATCTGTATCTATATCCATTTTATTGGACCACACTATTAAAAGACAAATTAAAACTAGAACTCTCTACCCTCCACCTTTGGTACTGGTGACTGAAACCAAGGATTTCACACTGAGCTACATCCCCAGCCATTTTTTATTTTTTGTTTAGATATACAGTCTTTCTAAATTGCCCAGGCTGTACTCAAACTTGCAAACACCCTGTTTTGGTCTTCCAGAGTGCTGTTTGATTGCGTGTGAACACCACCATTCCAGGGTCTATCCCCTTTTAATCCATGTGTTTCTGCTTCTCAGTCCTGCCTGAATCAGAGTCAGATGCTGACAGTCCCAAGAGTTTCAGAAGGATGTCTTCCTGGTACAGATGGAATGGTGGACTTAGTGGTGCCTGGATTGGGTGAGCAGTGATTCACACAGAGGCCTTTGGACTGAATGAAAGTGCTTGGGATGCAGTGTGGGAGACCAGCAGGAGGGAGACAGCATCAAGACTCATGGTATGACCTCACTTGAGAGTTAGGTCTGCACCTGGGAAATAAAGGCCTGGGAGGGAGGTTTAGAACCTTGGACATTGATGACAAGAAGAGTGCAGGGAAAGGGCAAGGTTTATACTTGGGACAGGGTGGCTCTGGGCCACTGAGTATTCAGGGTGGTGTTAGAGAAAGTCATGGTCTCATCAGGGACCCCCAACTGTGCTAGTAAAAGCCAGAGCTGACTGGTGCCTGGGCTCTGTTACATACTTCAGCTCCTGGTGACTTACAGCAGTAACAGAAGGGGACCTACAGGTATTGGAGGGGATTCCAGCCTCCTGAAGCTGAGCAAACTGAGCTGGAGTCATCTGATCTGGCTCTTGATATTGTTGTGGGAATTCAGTTCTCCTTGCACTGACAACCACGCCAGTGTGGCCCTGGGGGTGGCACAGTGCCATGGGCAATGCATTTTCCAGTGTTTCTCCATAGACCCATCTTGCATCTCTGTGCAGCGTTTTACCTTTAAAAGTGCACAAATGCTGGAGCAGGGTATGTGCGACATGGGAGGCAGAAGCAACTGGATCCCCTGTCCTGCCAGTGTGCACACTCCCGCGCTAGAGGCCTCTTAGCCAGTGGGGTCATTAAAGCCATGGTGACAGCCAATTCTACTGAGAAGGACCAGAGCAGCTGGGAAGCAGGGATCACAAAGATTAGGCTGACTTAACACAGTGTAACACCCTCTGTGGAATGTCTGCACTGGGCCACAAAGAACAAGGGATGGGGGGGGGCGGGGTGGATGCACCAAGCGAGGGGGGGGTGAGGAGGAGCTCAAATGGACATGAGTAAGATTCCCCCCAATTGTCAGCGGTGGCAGAGTTGGGGGATTGTTCTGCGTTCCCATCCAGCTGCACACATGTCCACTCCTGGGAAAGACGAGCTGCCCACATCTGTGCTCTGCAGCTCTGTGCCAGGCCCGCAGTGGGGGACCAGGGAGCCAGTGCAGGAGCGAGAGCATAAGCCAATAAACACGGTGTTCATACTCCATGCTCTCTAATTCCCACCTCAGGAAGGCCGGAGTCATCTCTCTTGGATCCTGGCTCCTTGCAGAAGGGGTTTGGCTCCATAGAGGAGCCTGTCCCTGGGGCTCTGTCTGGAGGGGTTGAGCCCCTGAGCTGCAGCATCTCCTTGGCAGCTGTGGATGCCTGAGAGATCTACCCGCAGGCACTGAGGAGAGCAAGCAAGCCTGATCCTCCACCTGGGCCATGCTCTGTGGTCATCGACCAAGTGCTCAGCTCCGTGCTGGGGACTCCATGCTGGGCACAGAGAGAGCAGTATATTTAAGATATACTTCCTACCTACAGGGAGTTTACAAACTAATGAAAAAGATAATCATTCAGCCTCCTTGGAGCCTCATAGACACCCCCAGCAGAGGCCGTGGGTGCTCTGGGCAAGCTGAGTGGCCAGCCCTCAGCTCAGGACAGCTGCAAGAGGTTGTCTCAGCTGTGGAGTGCCACCCGGACCAGAGTGACCCACCTCCAGGGACTTCCCACATTCACTGACTGCAGACAGCATCAGAGGCTCTATTAAGCTCTGAGCATGTGGGTCCACACTGGGACAAGCCCGAGGGGAACGTTTCAGTTCCAGAGGCCCCCGTGGGGTTGACGGTGCTGTGCACTCTTCCCCCTCTGCTTGTCACCTCCATCCCCCGCTGTGTGGGGGCGGTGATCTGTCTAACATCATGCGCTCTATACAGCTTCCAGTCAGCTGCCTAAAGAAACCGGCATCAAGACACAAGAAATACTGAAAAACAACCCATCCTGCGACACTCAGGGTTAATTCTGTGGCTAAGACATTAAGCACAATTTCAGCATGGTAGCTATAGAAGTAAATGCTGGAAGATAAATCCTGAAAATACAGCTTTCTTTAGGGATGTTTGTGTATGTTTTTATTAATGAATTTATAAGACAACCCCCAGTATATCACAGTCCCCATTATTAATAAGAAGCGTTGTTTCTCGCATATTGTATGTGTAGCAGTCAGCTCTCTGGTGACTGATGGACAGGACGCGATGGAGCCTGGGGACAGTGAGATGGTTTCTTCCTACAGGGCTCAGCCAGCCAGGAAAAATGCCAAGTAAGGCAAAGCTGTCTGCAAAGAATCATTTCATTTGTCACGTTAACCCTATGACCTGGGGATCACAGGCTGGGTACCATTCCCCAACCCTCCAGCTTTCAGGACCTCTTTAATTGGCACCGCTTACTTAGGGGCAAGATGACCTCTACCCAAAAATGTCAAACTCTTAAGGCTCATAAGAGTCAAGTAAAGCCTACAGTCTGTCCTGGCTGTGACCGCGGGCAAGTTCGGGTAGGAGAAAGTGCTACCAGATCCCACCAGGGCGCCTCTTAGTGGGCAGGAGCACATATGTCCTTCCAAAGCCAGTGGCATGTGCTGGAACAGAGTCTGCACGACTGGCCCCAGAACCAAACAAAACATAAATAAGTACCTTGGGAACTGTATGTTCCTCTACCAATTAACTTTTTTGGGTGCTATTATAATTGGATTATCCTTTACCATGTTATTGATTAAACAAATCATCCTTATGGAGTGAGGGGTGGGTGAATCTGTGTATCTGGTCCTGTAGTCCTGGCCTATGTGAGGACCATACAGGTTTGTGGGCACAATAAGGCACAGTTTGTGGATGGTGACTGGACAGTCACAGGACCTTAGGATTAAGGTTGGGCACTCACTCTCAGACAGCTGAGACCAGAAAGCCTCCTGGAACACGAGTTGATATTTTTGGTTTTGTATCTGTTAAGTGCTGTCTTAGGGGCTCCAGTTTCTCCAAGAGTGAGAGAGGATGAAAAAAAAAGTGGATAACAAAGATTGCTTTAGGGGATGGGCAGGAAGAGTTTTACCATTAGTTTGAAGAAGGCCCCTAGCTGTCTCCCCTAGAGATAGGCCCTCCCTATCTCTTTGGGGAGCAGTATTAGCTAGTATGGTGACAAACAGGAGAGAATCTAGATCAGAGGAAGTAACTGTTCCTCCTCATCCTCAGCTTTTGTCAGTGGTGGCAAGTGAATTACCATTGCCATAAGAAGAAATTGGGAGCTTCCAGAGAAAGGAGGGAATTGGGGTCCAGAGACATGCTGCATAGGGGCTCCTGAGTTAGATGATTTTCAAAATGATGGCTACTATGTGCAAGATATATTGCATAACTTTTCTTTTTAATCCTCCCATTGGCTCAGCAGGCAGCTAGCATTGTCCCCCCATACAGATAAATCACCTGAGCCTTGGAGGTCACAAGAAGTCCTCAGTGACCAACCTGGGGAATGAGTGACCTGAAACTAGCACTTGGGGCTAAGTAGATTTGTACCCCATGGCATCTTCCCCTTTGGGTGGGAAAACCATGGACGGGGCTTGCTCCTGAATGGATATGGATATGTGGCCTGGACAACATCTCGAGGCAGCCCCAGCACTGTCTCCCAGATATCCATGCTTACACCCGCAAGTGCCTTTTCTGCTGCCTACCTAGAAACCCCTGAATAGTCCTCTGTGCCATTCTGTGAGTCACTATTCAAAGGCTGATTGTTCCAAGGTTCTTCTGGTCCTGTCTCTAGACCTCAGGAGGCTGAGGAAGGATGGTGAAGATCCTGGCTCAACAATACAATGGCTGGATATGATGACAACCAACCCTCACAGCAAGAGTATGACCTTTGGAAGAAGCAGACCCATAGCCGGGCTCCACTCACCCTAGGCGATGAATTCTCACATGAGGAGGGCTTCTGGCACCCTAATTCTGCCTGCTTTGCCCCCTTGAGAGCTGGCTCCAGTGGATGGGGAGATCCACAGCACTAGCCCTGCTCATGCAGCCCTAGAAGACAATGTTCACAGATGTCGGGAGTAGTGGGGACTTCATGGTGGTTTCAGCTACAAATTCTAGGAACGTGTGGCATCATGCAACTCTTTCCTAGGGTGCTTTGGGCAAGGGATCCTGGAAGCTTCTTGCAAAAAGGAGGACCCACGCACCAGGTGCAGGGCCATGATGGAAGCACAGAGGCGCCCGCAACCAGGCTTCTGGGTGTGTGCCCATTTAGCCAGGATTACTCTTCGGTGATGTATCATTTTTATAACATTGGATCTCCTCAAAGGATAGCATTTCAAAACTTTACAGACTAATGTCTATTTTCTTTATTACCTCTCATGCTGATTTTCTCCCTAGTATTGTCTTTCCTGATTTAATCTCTGGTAATAATTACTTTGAAAGATTGTTATAAGGCAATTCCTCCCTGTCACTGGAAAAAATACTTAGTTTAAGAATAGACCAGAATTTTGTCATAGACAGATCTAAGGGGTTCCTGATTAAATAGACCAGGATAACTCTATCTTTAATGCCCTGAACCTGGAAAATGAAGACAACAGGGTGCTATTCCTATCTGCCCATCACAGAACAGCACACCGAGTCTAGCGCTGGACAGTGTGACCTCTGGTGGCTCTTGAATCCAATCATCTGAAAGAGATGGTGGGCTTAGGCTCCTGCTGCTTTCCAGAATCAGCACATTTCAAAAATTACAAATATTTTAAGACAGGAAGATCTTGTCTTAACGGACACCTTTACCAGTTTTATGTTACCTAGGGACACCTGCTTGGAATGGACCATTGTCATCAGTGCTGGTGTGGCAAGTGAGTTGCAGGAGGCATTTACATTATCCTGGGTTCCACGATGGGAGAAAGGAAGAAAGACAGAGTCTGGAATTCTTCACCTGATAGGAGCCATCTTCCCAGAGCTGCTTCTGGGCAGAGGACTTATGAGGAGGATCTAAACCCTGCCAGATCTAGGAAACAGCGAAGGGGATTCCACCTCCAGCTGGGCACAGGGCAGAGCAACCCTGTGTAGCCTCAGGGCAGGGAAGAAGGGTGGAGCAAGCAAAGGAGAAAGGAAGAGAGATGGGAGGATAGGAGGATGGGAAGAGGGAATGCCAAAGGTTCAAGGGCAAGGGGAGCATGGAAAGTGTACGTGGGTTAAGACAGGTCCTATCCAGATGCTGAAGGTCACTACTTGAAGAGCGTATGCCACTTACAAGTCTGTTCATCAGTTTTACAGGCTTTATCTCCATATTGCAAATGAAAAATCTTAGCACGGAGAGGTTAAATAGCTAGGCTAAAGTCAGACAGCCTGTAAATGATGGTGATGAGAGAGGAACCAGGTCCTCGCTGCAGAACCTGTGTGGTAAGAGACTGTACCATGTGGCCATGATCATCACTGACACCAGCTCAGAATACGTCCCCAAGGAGTCCTAGAGCCCTCAGCCCAGACCCATCCAACTGCCCTGACCTGAGCAGCACTCTCTCCTGTGCTGACCCCTCTGTTGTCTTCTTTTCATACTGTGGCCCTACCTGGCAGAACATGACGGCTCTCCAGAAGGCAGGACTGAGACCCATGCTGTGTTTTACTGGGCGGGCCAGCAGAGGCTGGGCGCAGTAGGTGCTGCTCTACCCTTACTCCCTAGGCCCTGCCTATGAAGGCCCTGCTTGAGGTAGGGAAGGCCCTTTGGGCCCACAGAGGCCCTTTCTGCCTTTCATCCCAGCATGTTCTCTGGGTTTGGCCAACATTCAGCCCATCTCTTCTCCCTGCATCTGCAGAGCCCACCCCTGTGTTGTTGGAAGAGTTTCCAAGAGCTGGAGGCCAGGTTCACTCAGAGGGTGCACTGTGGGATAGGGAGAGGAGGGGCAGCAAACACGTCAGGAGGCTGCCCCCAGTAGGGAAATGAGGGAGAAGGAGGCAAGGGCCAGCCAGAGGCTACTCAGCTCTACCAAGGGCCCCTCCCCACAGCCTGAGTCATCCGGAGTAATCATAAACTCTGTGTGTCCTCCAATCTGCCTAGAGTCAAACTAGTATTACCTTTAGGGAGCCCACACCTTCTGAGAAGAAAGCCATGCTGGAGAAAGGGGCCATTCTGGCTGCGTGAGCACCAGTCTCTGGCCTCTCAGTCCAGCTTGTCTTTCAGCTGTCTCTGGATCCCCACTGTGCACACTAACTGATTGTCTTCTCCCAGGACCCTTACTTGGGTCTCCTCCCTCCTCTAAAGTCAGCCTCCTGCCGCGGATCCCATGTGCAGGCCTCACAAGCAGCTCCCACACTGGCATCTTCCTGCCCGAGTTCTACCTCTTGGTTCACTCACACACACACCAGCAACCTCCTCCTTCCAGCTCAGATCCACTGTGAGTAGGTGAGGTGGTAGTTGCTGCCTTTCAGCCTGCGTGAGAACTGGTATAAACAGTTAGCTTTTCCTAGAACCAGGGTGCAGCATAAGGACATGGGATGAAGTGAGAGTTCAGGAGAGATGGCAAATGACCCTGGAACATGGAGTGGTGCCAGCTAGGCAGGTCCCAGTGGACTTGGGGCGGGGGGAAGGGTGAGCAGTGGAAGAAATACAGGGACGGAAAAGTTTACAATAAATACCTGCATCACTGCCTCCACAAAAATGCCAAGAGGCATAATGAAACAATAGGGGGCAAAGACACTTGGGGTAGGTTGTAGTGTGCCCCTCACTGGGTTAGAGCCCTGAAGATTAGGTATCCACTAAGAACAGACATCCGCATCCACAGAAAGGTACAGCAATGCCCAGAAGACTGTCCCAAACGTGTTCCTTTCAAAGCTGCCAGCTAGGAGGCCCCTCAATCACTCAGGGGCAGATCAAGTCCATTTCCTTTTATTTCAACTTCCGCCCGTCTAGAATTTCTCCTTCTCTGCAGGTCTAGCCTGCAGAGATATTAATCCCTATTCAAATGAACTTTCAAGGCTCTTCTTTCATTTATTAAAAAAAAAGAAAAAGAAAAACCTCTTGAAACACCCCTAAACTAGCGGCTCTAATGTCATCAGTGTGTGCAGAGCCAGGAAGGGAGGGAGAAGGCTGCTGGCCTCCAGGCTGGCCTCAAGTCTCCTCACCTGGCCTCTCTCTTGTTGGAGAGCAGAAACGTGACCCTTCCCTCCCTCCTCCTCCATTGGCCCTCCCTCCAGCAGCTCCCACAAACACTGATTACTTCAGTCCTCAGAGCACAGCTGGCCTGTGCTTGTCCAGTCAGGGCTGAGGGGTGGGAGCCAAAGGCCAGAGCAGAAGTTCAGCTCTCCTAACACCCTAGCAGGTGGGTGCTGAGGAGGGAAGCCGGGCTTTGGCTGAAGGAGGGCTGTCAGCAGTGCTTTCCCAGCAGCCTCCTGAGGGCCGGCCTGGGAAGGGGGAGGCTGTGGAAGAGCTTGCAGATGAGGCCAGAGGTGGATTTAGGTCTCTGCAAGGTTCTCTGTCATCTAAGCCAAGGCACCCTGAAACTGGACCTCTGCGGAATTAGCCTCAGACTGCTTCTCTGCTTCAAATGTGCTGTTACATTATTTGAGGACCAAAATAGAATTTTAATCAATTTGTTAGCTACCAGAGGTGTTTGAAAATGTTGGCTGAATGAAGGACTGAATGAATGATCCTCTAGGTGCTAGAGAAAAGGCAGGGAAAGCTCTGGGAAGGGCAAAGGAAGTGTGTAGAGAAGCTACAATGGGGCAGCAGTGGCATAAGGTCGAATTCTGTCACATCACAGTTGTGCATAAAGCTAGAGGGTGAAGCCAAACAGGTAAACTCTTGTCATCCTTGGTAATTTTCAAACGAGATGCATACCCCCCAACTACTTGGCTCCAAAGTAACTGTTCGAAGCGTCACCTTAGTACACCACCTGTAAATGGGATAACATTATCTCACTGCATATCTGAAATATCAGTGTAAAACAGCAAATGGCGATGATCTGGCCCTCTCCTTCAAATAGGGCGACATTTCCCATGTGAGTGCCATTGACCTGACTCCTACTAAATCCTTCTCCAGGAAGTTGGGACAATTGTCCTCTGAGGATATGACACTTAGAACTGTCAAATTCAGACAGATCTATTCAAGCACTCTCTGAATGGTTTTTAGCAGCAGAGATTCTCTTTTAGAAATTAAATTTTGTGCAAAAGCAACCCCATCCTGAACTGTTCTGCTTGATTCAGTTTTATATGATGTTGTGGAGAATGTTGGCCTAATCCTACTCCTCGTTTCCAATAAGGAAACTGAGGCACTGAGCGTTACCTTGTGTTCTCAGACGTCACCACAGTCACCTCTATGCACCTGGCTACTGCCCTTCGGGTTCTCCTTCAGTCCCTCCTGGGCAGGTCCCTGGCACACCTGTCAGCTTTCAAAAGACTTCACAGGTGGTTATAGCACGTGCTTAGGTCTGGAACTGCTGGACCAAGCACTACTTTGAAAGTGAAGAGACCTTTGGCAGCAGAGCCCCATTCAGACTTCCCTCAGGTAACATCAGTCAAATTCTATTCTGAGTCCCTAGTAGCTACCAGAGTCCCACCCTGCTGCTGAAGTTTGGATTAGACACCTAATAACCAGAACTTGAGCATGTTTGGACAAACACATAAATTCTCATCATCTTTAGTAATTTTCAAACTAGATGCATTCCCCCCACCCCAACTACTTGGCTCCAAATTAACTGTTCAAAGTGTCGCCTCAGTATGCCACTTGAAAAGGAGATAAAATTATTCCACTGTATATCTGAAATATCAATGGTAAACAGAGCACCCAAACACACAAAACAACTGTCCTAGAGAAATGTGGAGGAAAAATTCACCGCAGTATTGGGTCCCTGTGGATCTCACCACAGCCATGGTAAATGTGACCGAGCTGACTCCAAAATGCTCCTTGGTACTGCCACCTTATGCACAGAAAACCTTATCTGACAGTGTTAAGAACATGGAAGGGGCCTGGGAGATGGCTCAGTGGAATAAGCGCTTCCCTGGCAAGCACAAGGGTCTGAGTTCAATCCCTGGTTCCGGAAAAAACAAAACAACCACAACAACAACAGCAAATCGTGGAGATACTGGAGCCACCCTGCCCTGCTGGTAGAGGTGTGTTGGTACAGCCACTGTGAAAAACAGCCTGGTAATGTGCCCTCAAGTTTAGCAGAGTTACCTTGTGACCCAGCAATGGCACCCCTAACTATATCCCCCAAAGAAACAAAACCTATGTGCACAAAAACTTGCACACAAATATTCAAAGCAGCATTGTTTACAAGAGGCAAACATGGGTGGGCATGACCTAAATATCTACCAGGGGGTTAGAAAAACTGTAGTTCATGTGTACAAGGAATAGTATTGAGCCACAAAAAATGCAGTGCTAATGCATGCTAAAGTAGGTGATTCTTGTAAGCATTATGCTAAATGAAAGTAACCTGCCTCCACAGGCCATGTACTACACCATTCTGTTTGTAGGAAATGTCCAGAATATGTAAGTCCGTAGAGTCAGAGAAGTGGACAGCTGCTCAGCTAGGACTGACAGCTGGAGTAGGATAGGCAACGACTACTAATGGGCACATATGAGAACATTCTAGAATTGATTGTGTGACTGTTGTACCATCTTGCAAGTATACTGAAAATACTGAGTTGCACATTTTAAAGGAGTGAACTGTATGTATGTGAATAGCATCTCAATAAAACTGTTATTCAAGAAATAAGCATAAAATAATCCTTAGGAAAGCTAAGGATTATTCACTATTCATTTCATTTCTGCATATGAAGGCATCCCCTATTAGACATGTCTAGGATTGAAGGAAGATAGGTATGAAGAGAGTTGGGACCTTTGTCACCTTTTACCAGTAGCTCCACAGAAGACCAAAGGGCCAATTTGTTATCTGCAGGAACAAGTGAATGGAACTGTCAGCCAAAAGGAAAAATAAAGCAAGAGCTTTGAGTGTATGTGTTCACATGTGTGTATAGGTGACAGATTTTCCTGAAGGCCAAGTCTAGTTATATGATATCATTCAAGAGGATCACATGTACATCTGCATCTGGTTTGTAACTAATTTGAAAAAGCTGACAGACATCATGTACCATCTTATTAAGCAATTTTTCAAGTCTGGAGTCTGGGAAGTTGCTCTACTCAATTTGTTCAGTGGATAGACTCTCTTATTGACTAATGGATTATAACCCACCCTAGGTTCCTGCCCTAGGATAGGAAGGCTGTGGCCAGGCAAGCTTTCCTGTTCTGCCTCTGGCAGGCACCACACTGCCCCCAGGGAGCAGCAATTACCCCTTGAGGGAAGGGTCTTTCTCGCCAGCTGACCTCCTGCATGGAGGAGGGAGGTGTTCAGGCCAAGTAGGATAGAAGGAAGCCACAGATCCCATCCAGGCAGGGCCCAGATGGAGGGGCCTTGCAAGTGCAGCAAGAATAGCAAGCCTTCCTCTTTATCCAAACATAGGACTGGGGGGGTACAGTGGGAAGATGAAATTATAGATCAGTTTTGAATGCCATCTACTAAAGATGAACTCTCCCTTCAAAGGAATGATCATCTTCCTCCATCACAGTACCTCAGGTTGATCAGTATTCAAATTTATTAAGCCATAACACACAGAATGTATGCTGTCAAGGACTTGTTTCATCACCCCATTCCCCAAGCTAGTTTTTCTTTTCCTCTTTTTTTGCTTAGTCATAAGGAATCTAGCAAGTTAAAAATCAAAACAAAAGCCAACAAGCATGCACATACACCACAAAAGATAGGGTGGAGGTGGGGAAGCTCTTCATGGAAGTTGCTACGAGGCAGGCACCTTCAGAAAGGAAAAACATGATCTCTGACTAATATGAAGGAGACTCCAAATTGCTCTTGGCAACAATCTCTCAACCTGATTCCCCTCCCTCTATTCATCTCCACAGTTCCTAGCCAAAGGAAAATAAACTGAACAGCCCTCTCCCTGGCCTAACCTGTAGGGCTGCGCGGCTGGGCACATGCTACACAAACACACACCCTGGTGCAATTATACACCTGTGTAATTGCTGTAAACATGGGGCTGCCAGCCGGGTGCTCGATACCCTTAAGCTGATCTTCAGAAGTATTTGGAGAAAAATGCTTTTATTCTGGCAGCATGACATCAAAAAGGAGTGCAATGCGGTTTTGTGACCTCAAATCCAAGAGCTTCTTTTCTTTAATTTTCTTTTCTTTTCTGTTTTCTTTTCTTCTTCTCTTCTTTTCTTCTTTTCTTCTCTTCTTCTCTTCTCTTCTCTTCTCTTCTCTTCTCTTCTCTTCTCTTCTCTTCTCTTCTCTTCTCTTCTCTTCTCTTCTCTTCTCTTCCTTACTTCCTTCCTTCTTTAAGAAAAAATGAAAATGTATCCTCCTGGCAAAAAGCTGGTGTCATCTCAGAGGAGGAAGCTCCCAGAACACTACTCAGCCAGACAGAGGTTCAAGGCAGACTGTTCAGTTCACGGTCCTCACAGAGGCACCCATTAACGTTAGAGGCAGTTAGCTTACACCTATCACACCATTCGAGATGGAAGGAGAGTTAACAGGCCAGACATCCCAGAAAATTTATGGCTGTTCCGTCTCAAACATACATCTGATACCATTTTATTCAGCCAGATGTCAGTCAGCTAAAACACAAGGGTTCAAGGCTCAGGGAATGGTAGTAGAAGTGGAGAACAAACAAGTGTAGTTATCTCTTCAGCTGAGATCTGAAACTGCCCTGACTGAGCAGCGTGAGCTACCCTGAAAACCACAGGTAGCTGGGAGGCCTGGACCTCAGTGCTGGCTTTCCTACCAGCAGTCTGTGATCAATGACAAGCTCTCTCAGAGCTGGCAGCTACGTGGGAGCCTCTTGAGTGTGAGAGGCTTCCAGTCACAGAGGGACACAGCTGGTATGCCAGGTGGATGGCGCACAAGGGCAGTCCTGACCCGGCCGGCGCTGCTCTGGAGAGGTTGCACGGGTCTCTTGTCATCCAAAGCCGGTAAAAACTGCTCATTGAAACGGCAGGGGGCTCACACTACTTCCCAGCTTTTGGGGCAAGGACTGTGGTGCTGTGAGTACAGTGTCCCCTTGAGGCAGGGACAAGTCCTTGTAACTGTGGCATGAGTCAGCGCATCATTCCAAGGTCCTTCCTTCCTCCCTGCCTTCTCCTGCCCTCCTCTTCACCCAGAGCACAGGCTCCTGCTTCTGGGGCATAGCTTGCATGGCACCTTTCCATGCACCACCTCGCTCTGTCCACTTGATCCTGGTGGGTATGTACCTTTCCATCACCAATCTCACTGACAGAGGCCAGGAATCGGCTCTGATTTCACTCTCCATGGACGCCCAGCACTTAGTATGACCTCTGGGCATGCACAGTAGGCAATATAATCATGCTGACTGATTGACTGAGTGACTGAGTGGGAAGAAACTAAGGTTCAAAAAAGTTAATACTATGTCCAACACTTACATGCTATTTTGCATTGTAGTATAATTATACCAAGGTGGTTCCCATTTCCCCAATTACAGTGTAACACTCTAAAAATATGTGGGAAATAATGGGTAGGTTTGAATCCTGCCTCTTTCACTACCTGGACAGTTGACTTAACCCTTCCAAGCCCTACTCTCCTCTTCTGCAAAGTATAGCCAATGACTTATATCTGACAGAAATCAGCAGCTTAGGGCAAATAAGGTACAGTGCATAGGAATCAATCTACAGATACCCACTCTTCTTCTGTCTCCATCCCCTCTCTGGTTCCCAGCACTCAGCAGTACAAACCCCATGCTCTGAAGCTTCCAGGCCTTCGCTCTCTAGGTCTTCCTTCTTCAAGTCCTTGTCCTAATGTCACCTTCTTTTAAGCCTTTCTTGAACTCCCTGGCTGCCAAATGCCCCTTCTCAGGTCCTCAAGGCACTCTTCCAGTGACTTCGGGCCCCTCACAGGAGCTCTGCCCTGTGCATCCCTCTCTGCCTGCACCCCTTGGGGTGGGTGGTTCCTGCTCCAATCCTGTGTGCATTTCCTAGCAGGGCTCAGAGGGGCTGGGTGGAGTCTCAACTTATCACTTGTGCCAAATGCTGCCTCCTAAGCTGGAGACCACAGGGTCCAGGGTCCAGTTGACACAGGGTCCTGGCAATTCTGTGTAAAGTACCTTGGATTCCTCTGCAGCCTACCCTGGGACCTTGGGCACGCACCTCGCTCTCTGGGGCTTCAATCAGGTGGATGAGGATGGTGTGTTTGTCCTTGCCATGGTCCCTGAGTAGCCTTTTGGGAGAGCTTGGAAAATAGTACTAAACACTGCCAGCACACCATACCCATGCCCAACATAACCACCAAGAGGGATACAACTTTTGGAGGGAAGAGTGGTTCTTCTTCCAGTTCAGCTGAAGATAAGCTCTTAAGGGTATTGACATGGCCACACACTTCTTTCCTAGGGACTCACCCAGAAGGAGCTACTGAGGCCTTTCTCAGCCTGGAGAAAGGACTTAACTGGATGAAGGCAGGGAAGGAGTGGTGCTGACCCCACCCCACCCTCTCACCTCCCTCCTACTTCCAAAAATCTTCTATCTAATCTGCAGAAAACTGCCTTATTGTTTCAATAATTTCCTTTACATTTTTAAAATTCCCCATTTAGAAGGACTGAAAATGATCTGCCACCTCTCGGCCCCTGAAGGTGGGGAGCTTTCTCCTGCACACAGCCAGGTACCAGATATTAAAGGAGAGGGCGGGCACCCCTGCCTATCCACTGGAGGCACAGCCATGCCTGGACAGCCCAAGGCAGGATCTAAACCCAATTCCAGGGAGCCCTCAGCACGAGGCATCGACCTTGCCTGGGGGGGGGGGGGCTGCTGAGTGGCTCTTTCTAGCCTTCTTCCCAGGCCAGTTCCTTGCATCGTGGGCACTCCAGAACCCCGGCCGCTGGGCAAGGCAAGGCAGGCCAGGGCACTATTGGGGATGGGGGCACGCAGGGTTGGTGCTCCTTCCCTGCTACACCAGCCACTCTGGAGCTGGGGGCTCCAGCTTGGCTGGCCCTCTGGGCAAGTCCCGCTACACATTCAGGTCCCCCACCAGCTCTGTTCAGCCCTTCTGCGCGTCCAGCTACTTCTGCCAATTCCCCTTTAGTTTCTGCCCACGTCTCTGGTCTCTGGACCGAGCGAGACCTCTGCCAAGTTACCATGGCTTTTGCTTTCCTTAAGTTTTCTGACACTTGGGAGGGCCAACCTTTGGTCCAAAAAATGTATATCTGTAACTGCCTTACGCTGACCCTCTCTCAGAAAGAGCCTGCCAATGCGGGCACCGGGAAAGCCGACAAGCCCTGAGTGTCGCAGCAGCAGAGTTCCAGGTTCTCGCCTGGGTTCCGCGGGGCACGTGCCCCCTCCCCTCCGCTCGCGCAACAGCTCCAGCGTGAAGCGGGCTTGAAACGTCTTGGCCGCCACGGCTCCCGGCAGCGAGCACCAGCCGTAGAATCTGCCCAGCGGCCACCAAGGCGCCACCTGGCCAGTGGGTCCCCGGCGCACCGAGAGAGAACGCTCGCAGAGCCCGGGAGGGGCTTCCTCCCCACGGCCTCCCCAGATCCCCGATTTCAGCCCTTGTCGCCGCAGACTCACCTGGCTGCTCCCGGGACGCTGCGCTGGTGCCCGGGCTGTGTCTCGAGCGCCGCCAGGGTTCGGGGCTGGGAATCCACGCAGCAGCGCTGCTCCGGGAGCCTGCCACAGCCGGCAAGAGAGGTTGTCATTGATTCGCGCTGGGCGCGTTAAACCATTCCAGGAGTGGTTTGGAGAGAGCGCTCTCACCCCTCCCTCCAACCAGAAGTATTTGGCAGACGGCCCCCTTCCTCCACCTGTACTGTAAAGCGCGGGACAAGGACCAATTTCACCACTGGCGCTCTCTGCTTCACTTTCCAACACAAAATTAAGCTCTTTGGGGGAAGGTAGAACAGAAATGAAAGCAAGGACATTAGAATAGTTTTTCTTTTCCCTTTTCTCTTGGGGCTCTCCAAAATTTTCTCCACTCTCTTTCTGTCTAATATTTCACAAAATGCCTTGCTGCTGAACTCAAGGCAAGAGAGGCTTTTTATTATTGTTGTCGTTTTAGTCAATTCCGTGTTTGTCTTTTCTTTTTAGAGGCAATTTTGTTTCCATTTGCCTGAAATTTGAGCCCAATAAAATTACTAGAATTGTATGTTTTCTCCTTAAAAAGTCGTGACGATAGCTTAACCAATCAACTACTGCACAACAATCATTTGAGTGATTTATTCAAAAAAAAAAAAAAAAAAAAAAAAAAAAAGAGGAACGTGCAGGTAGTAAGCTGAGAGCTGTAGTTGCTTGCAGACCCTGGGGGCCCAGGATGGGTCACGAGGGGTGAGGCGGGGGCACCATTGCCACCTTTTTCTACTAGCAAGCACACTTATCACACAGGCTGACTCAAATCCCAGCCAGAGATTCCAACTGTCCACATTTGGGGTGGGTCAGCCACCAATCACAGAGAGGTGTGGCCAGCACCCTCTCCCCAGCCTTTCCTTCAAACCACACAGGATAGCGCTTTTGAAAACTGCCAGCTGGGAGGTTCTGGCCAGCCAGCTTACAGCACTTTTGCCTGGCACTGTCTGGCCACCTGGGGGAAGTTGCCATTAACTCCTGAA
Organism: Ctenomys sociabilis; assembly: GCA_004027165.1. NCBI lineage: Eukaryota > Metazoa > Chordata > Mammalia > Rodentia > Ctenomyidae > Ctenomys > Ctenomys sociabilis. Next base: position 126,758 of record PVKA01000910.1, read on the forward strand.
TAGCTGGCTGTCCTCAGGAAGGACCAGGAGCCAGGAGGAGGATTTCTTCTGGCTGACCAGCTAGCTATCCTGTGTTCTGTGGAGAATAAGCACAGATCACAGGAGATGAGGAGACGCTTGACCTCCCTGGATCTCTGCCACGCTCCTAGGCACAGGCCTGGCCTAACGCATCCTGAAGCCCCAGATGAATTCCAAAGTTAAGCTGGCACCCTAAAGAGCTAAGGAGAGGGCTTGCAATCTGCAGGCCTATGAAGACGGCTTCACTCCAACAGATGCCCCCCGCCTGCAATTCCAGAGTCAGTGATGAATTCCTTCTTGGGTCACACCCCGCGGGGAGCCTGCCCCAGGAGGATAGGGGAAGTTGCTCCAGGAAGCCCAGAAGGGTCTCCATAGCTCTCTCTTAAGCTGTGAATCCCCACAGGCCAGGAAGCAGTTCTCATACCAGCCTGGAATGCACCTGTCAGCTCCCCTATGCTGCATAGGAAGGTCGCAGAGGGCAGGAGCAGGAGAGAGAGGGTTAGGGGCTGGCAGAGAAATGGGGGGCATGCTGAACCAGAAATTGGGTGCTGAGGGGAAGAAGGGAAAGACTGTCCTTTTCCATCAGAGTAGGTGAGTACTCTCCAAAGTTAGATGACTGCATTGTTTTAAAAAATCAAAACCCCTATACTCTTGGAACGCCCAAGCCAAAGAATGAAAACTCAAATCCCTTTGTCTACAAAGTCACTAATTAAATATCCAGTCAAGCATAACGTTATGTTCCACTGCCTAACCCAGGCAGGGTAAAGGTGCCAACCCACGCCTGGATGGAATCAGTATCAATCCTGAGGTGTTTGTTCTGTTACCATGAGGGGTTTGCCTCATAGCCTGCAGGTGGGGTGGGTGCAGTGGGGTGCCGCCCACAGAGCTGTGTCTATAAGGTAGATAAAGCACAAGGGGACTGTAAACTGTGGGACAAAGTACAAGCAGCACCATCCACTAAGGACAGGGGTGCAACTTCAGCAGAGTGGGCAGCAGCCCAAGGCAGTTGGTAATGCAGGCTTAAGAGGACCGGGCTGCTGGAGGAGACAGGCCATGCAGGCCCAGAGGTTTGTGAGCAGGAGGGCTGGGTGGGGGAGGGAAGGCAGAGGTATAGTCATGGGGCAAATGGACAGCTGGCCTGTCAGAGAAAGTCCTCCAGGGTGTATGACATCAGCTAGGGTCCATGGCGTACAGGCAGTTTAGGAACACAGTTTCCGGTGAGGGGCAGATCCTGCTTTAGAGGGGAGGGAGAACTGGAGTACCTTTTCAAAGCCAGCTGGGGTGGGATGCAGGCGGAGGGAATGTGGGGGAGGGCTACTGCAGAGGGGTGGGGAGGGGGCGGTGCCCAGCCCAGCCAGCCCGCCCAGGAGGCCCTTCTTTGCAGGCTCCAGCCTTGCTCTGGAGGAGCGTCTGGGTAGAGCGGTTGGTGGTGCCAGAGCCAATGGCATTGCAGCCAAGAGCCTGGGGAGAACTGGCTGCTGCCCAGCCCACCCGCTGGGTCCCGCAGTGGACACTAAATGTCACTCCTCCCCCCCTCTTAATCACTGTGTGTGTGCCCTGCTGTGACACGCCCTTAGGAATGGCTCTGGGGAAAAAGTGAGAGCCCCACCCCGCTGCCCCCTCACTTAGTGCCAGCTGCCTCCTGGGAACAAGAACATAAAGGAGCTGTCTCAGAAAGGGGTGCGGTGTGGACAGAACAGGGAGGCTCCAGAGATTCCCACAGACGGAGCTCTGGGCAGGCCCCTGGAGGCCTTTCCTCCTGTGCCCCATTCCATCCAGCGTCTCTCTTGGCCCCTCTCTCTCTTACCCTTGTCTTGGGCTCTTCCCTTCCCACACAGCCCCACTTTGCCTCCTGCCTGGCTCCTACCCTGCCTTCCTGGGTCTGGTCAGCCAGAGAGCCGGGAAGCAGGTTGTGCTCACAGGCACCCAGAATTCCATAGCTGGCCACAAACCCACTGCACCCTGCCCCAGGGAAGGGGGCTCCACTGCAGGCGTGGCTTATAAGGTCACACAGTTTAGGCAGTAACACCAGAGCTAATTTGCTACTGTCTTCACTTGAAGCCTGGGCAGGGCCTGGTCTTTGCTAGGATGTGGGCACACAGGGACGCAGGGTGTGTAAGACCTCCCAAGGGGCTACTCCCACGCTTAGTCCTTTGGTCAATACTACAAGGCAGAGCTCATTATCATGGCATCTTACTGATGAGAAACAGGCTCAGAGAGGCCTCATAACTTGTGCAAGGTCACACTGCATGACACATCATGAAACTGGACGTCGTACCTTGATATTCGTGGCTATGATGCCCAAAGGCTGTCCTGGGATTCAAGCCCTGCCTCTTTATTTTATACTACTGGTTCTCTAAGGGGCTTGGCTTTGCCACTCTGTGCCTCAGTTTTTGTTTCTGTGGAACAGGATAACACCTCCTAAAGATGTGTGAGGACACTGTCAGCTAGCAGGGGCTGGGGTAGAAGCTGGACTTCAGTAGGGCACTGAAGCAAGGCTTGCTAGAGAAAGAACCTAGTTGGGAAGAAATGTCACTCAGGCCTGAACAAAGCCATCTGTGCGGGCTCCTGCTCCTTCCTGCTTCCCACTGGGCTTCCAGCCAAACCTTCCATCAGCAAGTCGGTTTCCACAATAGATCAAGAATCTCCTCTTCCTGCCACCTCCACCACCACTCTCCAGGCCATGCCCCCAGGTCCCCTTCTCTTTGACTTCTACAGAGACCTCCTAACCCATCTCTTTGACCTTGTAACCAACCGCTCTCCCGCTCCTCACCCTGGTGCCACATGTCTGCCTAAGCAAACCTCTTGAACCACTCATCTGGAGCTAGAGTGTGGATCAGTGGTAGAGCACTTATCTAGCATGTCTGAGGCCCTGGATTCTGTCCCTCACACCGAAAATACAAAAGAAAATAAAACATGCATCAGAGATGTCACATTCTACTTGTAGTGCTCTTCAGACTGTTAACCATGGCCTGTGAAGCTTCTCTCTCCAAACTGCCTCCCTCCTACCCCTATGCTCCCGTCACAGCCAGACATGCCACATCCTCTTTCCTATTTGCTGTGTAACTTGGCTTGCTTTGATTCTGTGGCCTCACCTCAGGTGTGATGGAAGCACCAATGCCTTGGAGAGTTCTTTCTAGGCCACACTGATAAATCAAGACTTCCCCTGCCTGTTGTCTATCTCAGGCCTTGATCAAGTACTCCTGTATGTTTCCTACTTTATTTTAGTGCATGATTCTACTGGTTTTATTCTCTGCCTGCCCTCCCTCTCGCATGGAACCTGCTGGTGGCAAGAACCCCGCGCATCTTTTTCACTGCATTAGGCCTGGTATGTGTTGGCCCTGGCTATGCACATGAACAGATGTGGATCAAGTGGACCCGTTATCTGGGAAGCATACAAATTGGGCCCACTCTTGGCTTTGCCACTAGCAAGCTGCGCAGTCATAGGTATGCTCTGTGCCCTTGGCAGGGTGGTCTTGTGCTTCCCCAGGTCCCCTGTAAATGGGGACCACAAGTAAGACGATGATCCAAGGCTCTTCTAACATAGATGTTCCACAAACTAGCTTCTGAGAAACTGCAGATGCCTATGACAGACAAGAAAAGAATCCTGGCCACAGTGCACTGGGTGCAGTGGGGAAGCTGTGTTTCTGTCTGTTGGCCCTGCCAACTTTATGGCCAAGTCAGCTTGAGAAGCCTGCAGCCTCCTCCCCACTTCAGGTGATACAAGGGCTAGCAATGCTCTGTGGGATTCTACCACTGTCTCACAGCACAGGTGTGAAAACTGAGGCTCACCCAGAGATAGTGGTTGCCACTGAAGCTGATGATGTCTACCCCAACACCCATTCCTCCAGTGTACCAGGGCTGAGGGCCTGGACTCTCCATGGTGACAAGTGCCACGCCCAGAGTGCATTTACTTCTTAGGCACTTTCTAAACCTGCCATTCTCAGGGTTCACTGTAGTCCCACAGTAAGCTTGGAAGGAATGGATGCTTTTTTTCAGACAAGGAAACTGAGACCCACATTAAAAAGTGAGTGAGTGGCCGAAGGACAACCTTTTAAATTAATAATGAAAACTCCCACAGAGATTCATATACTCATAAAATATGTGTATGAATTTCTTTCAAATTAGAGATAATTCATGCAGGAGGAACTGAGAATAATAATAATCTCATAATCTCACCACAGCAGTTGAACTGATGTTGGTAGTGTCACAGCAATGTGAGGAGACTGCTTTCTCCCCTCCCCGCTGAAGTATCCACATTGAATTTCACACAGGCTTTACTTGACATCCACCTTGAATTTATTAAATGCTCAACAAATGTTTAAATGTTGAGGAAAAGTGAGAGCAAACTCAGCCAGCTAGAGCAACAGGAATTTCCCACAGAGGGCAAAGGGTGGTATCTGCCCTCTAGTTGGGCAGTCAGGACCTTCCTTCTTGGCCCCTGTAGCTTCTGGTTGAAGGACAGGCCCAGACTTCCATGCTCTGAAGCCCGTCGTTCTGCCATCAGCCTCAGTGGATGCTGGGATCTTGGCTCTGTCGCTCTGATGCATAGGTAAGATCTCCTGGCTTGTATTCAGTACTAATGTGAAATAATAATGGATTGTCATTTTAGCACCAAGACCAGAGAAGTAGCCTCCAGCTGAACTAAGCTTGGCGTCAGGAGTCCTTTTCGTGATCACCAGTTTCCGAATCTGTGAGCTGCCCATTCTGCACACATTTTTGCCACTATATTTAAGGGAGGCAGACCCAGCCATTGCCGAACTCTCTCAAACTGCTCATCTTCAAGCATAGAAGAGCCAGAAAAGCCAAGTCCTGTGGCTGCTCGGCCTTTGGCTGCCCTGTCCTGTGGGAGCTGGAGGGTGAGAGAGGAGCCAAGGCCCCAAAAGGGAGGATCAGATACCGGCAGAGCCTGCCTCCCACCTCTCAGGTGCTCTGGGGCCCAGCTAGGCTTGTGTGGGGCTTTGGGAGCCTCCGAGGGGAGGTGCTGAGTAGGCAGGGGATGCTGGGGGTGTTCTCTCAGGGAAGTGAGAAGAAAGAGCCCCGCCAGGGTTGGGGCACAGGAAAGGGCTCTGAGCCGGGCTAGCTGCACAATAAGCAGGGAGAATGAGCAAGGTCCCAGCACTGTGTGCACAGCCTGAGGCCCCAGGCTACCCGGGGCCTCACCCTCCTACTCCTAGGCCTGTATCACATCCATGTGGGAGGAGGGGCAGGTGCCAGGTCGGAGCTTTACCTAAGCCTGGCTAAGGGTGGGGCTTGGCCGGCACCACAGGAATACACTGGCAGCCTAGAGGAGGCGGAGACTTAGTCAGAAACCAGCCTAGGTGGGACAGTGGCAGGAACGGAGATTACACTGCCAGGTACAGAATGCAGATTCCCCTACTTTCTGTATTTTCTCCCTCCTCCTTTCCTCTCAGTTTATTCTTCTCTGCCTTTCTGCTCCCTCTTTCCCTCCCCTCCCTTTTCCTTTCTCTCTGTATCATCTGTCCCATTTCCACCATCCGAGGCTTTCCTATAAAGGGGTCAGAAACCCTATGGTCGCTACCCACATGCAGCTGACAGCCTCTTAGTTGGGGAAAGACAGTAAACAGCTGACCAGCTACACTCATTCAGCCCTCAGCTCTTGCCTGAGGTCGACCACTCACCCATCTCATCCCTTTACTGACCCCAAGGGACCAGGGCACCAGGAATTATGGGACTGAGAGTGGGGAGGGGACTTGCCCAAGGTCATGCTGGGAGCAGAGGTAGACATTGTGGCAATGAAATGCCAGCTTCCAACTCCCCACCCAATGCTCCCATTTCCCCCAGCAGCCAGCTGAACTTAGCTCCACAGTAGGGGAGGGTTTAACTGGAAATCCTATTTTTTTTTAAAGTGAACATTTATAAACAGAAAACTAAGAATTTTGACTTGGAGATAACACTAATATTTCTACTATTAAATGAACATTTGCTGTGCCCAGAACAGGATCCCTGGGGCTCGAGGGTCTCCAGGAAGCTGTAGCCCAGCCATGCTAGCTGTAGGCTCTGGCCTTGAGCCCAATTCCCTTTGGCAAATGTGGTGAAAGCTTGCCTGGTTTTTGTTACTAAGAATGGAACTCAGGACCTTGCATTTGCCAGGCAAGTGCTTGTGCCACTAAGCTATCTCCCCAGCCCCAAGGCCTACTCTTCCTGGGTCTTCATATATCTGTAAGGGCCCTATTACCTAACTGGGTTATTGAAACCTTCCTGGGCATAACAAACATTCTCTGGGCATTGGCAAAGACCTTTTCCTTGACCAAACTTTACTCAGGCTCCTCTTGAGTTTTTTTACTTGGCCTTGGCTTTGAGCTCTGTCTTGAGCCTCCCTGGCCATGTTTTAATGAGAATCCTGCTAAGTTTAGTGAAAATGCCTGCCTATTCTGATATTTAATCACCCTGGCCTGCTGGGCTGCCTTCAACAAGGATCAAGCCAGGTAAGCAAGAATCCCCTACCTGTGACATCTCTTAGTATCCGTCCCTGTCATATATCCCTGCTTGTCCTGTTCTGTTCAGAGCTAAGCACAGCCTCCCCTTCCTGTTGTAACAGGGCTCAACTCCAAATACAGGAACAAGTGAGGACCACCCTCCTTAACCACTCTAATAACTGTACGAAGAACAGTATCAGCTGTGGTGCCGTGAGTTGGACATTCATCACTGAAACCCTACAATGTCACCCAGAACTCTGACTGTGCCCCTTTGAAGTCTTTGTTTTCATTCCTTATGGAGCCGCTGGGGATTTACTGGTAAACTCCTAATCCAATCGAATGTTCTAGAAGGCAGTCCATTGAGGCATGATTGCACAAATTTTTATTCTTAAGATTCTGAGTATAAGCTTGGAGGCTGGGTGAGAGTGCTAGACTTCTTTGGTTGAAAGTTACCTGTCTGAGAAAAAATCTCCCTGGATGGAAGTCTCCCTGCCTCTTTCCTGGTGATTTATTCCTTGACCCAGGAGCAGGAAATTCCTGGCTCTTCTGTGAACCCTTTAGTCTAGAAGCTGAAGTTAGAGTTCTAGACAAATAAATGATGGGTTAGAGTCCTAGGTTTCTCTGATAAGAAAGTGTCAAAGTTCTCCATCAACTGAAAGCTCTGAGAAGTCCTGCTGAGGGGTACGCTCTACAGCAGCAGTACTAACTGTCCACTTTTTTCTTGTTGGCATGATTTAACTAAGGATACTCTGAAACTTCAGTGACTTCCCTGGACTGGCTCCTATAAGACCTCTCCCTCATTACTGCTTCTACTCTTCTTCTTCCTTTCATCTCACACAACTTTTTATTTAACTCCCTCAGGCCTGCAAATGTCCACCTGAAAGCCTGTTTCTCTTCTTTCTCCCTGTTCACCCCTTCATTTCTTTGCTCCCACTTCAGCTCCTCAACTTCCCTGTAGTCACCTGAATTTTAGATTCCTAACCCCAGTGAAGCTCCCAAGGGACTCAGGGACCCCAGAACGAGTATATCTAAGAGCAAAAGAAAACTTTAAAAGTTACCTCCACAAATATTGGTAACAAGCTTTAGCTTCCTCAGGTAACCTTCACCTGTTCCATCTGTCAGAAACCAAATCAAATAGAAATAGGAAGTGGAATAAAGATTGAGTCCAACTATGATAGAGAAACCAGTGAATCTATATGGCTGTTGTTACATTAACTATGGTCCAAATTTTAGAATGAAAGCTATGAGGTCTCTGTTTGTGTCTGTATGTTTGTCTGTGTATGCTGTGTATTTGAATACCCTCCCACTTCCAGATGGCATTACCAAATCAATGTAAAAAACACTTTAAGACAATTTTGTTCAAATTGTGTGAGATGCAAATATAGTAGTCTCTCTCATATCCACGTTTTCATTTTCTACAGTTTCAGTTAACTTGCTATCAATCTCAGATTCCAGAAGTAAATAATTCATAAATTTTTAAATTGTGTGGCCCCCCAAGGGTCATTTTAGCACAATCTCTGCAATACGGTGATTGTCAATCTAAGAAGAGAGATAGAGTCTAAGTGACTAATGGGTGGGTAGCACATACACCGTGGACGCACGGCGTGAAGGGGCAACTCACATCCCAGGCACGACAGAGCGAGATTTCGTCATACTACTCCAAACAGCACCATGGGGATCAGTGAAAAAAGTCTGTATCTACCTAACATGGACATAGCACCTGGGTCACTTCACTTCACCCCACCACCTGGCTACTGTGTCCTCTACCGTCATCACAAGACAGTGCGTGCAGCAGAGTAAGGTATTTTGGAGTGAGAGGACACATTTACATAACTTTTGTTATAGTATATTGTTATAACTGTCCTATTTCATTATCACTTATAGTTAATCTCTTATGGTACCTAATTTATAAATTAAATGTTATCATAAGCATGTACATTTAGGAAAAATATAGCATATAGTAAGGGTTGGTACTGTCTATAGGCAGGCACTGAGGGTCCTAAACATTGCTGTAAGTACTAACATAAGTCAAATATTCCTAACACTCTCAGAAATACAGAAATTAGCTTAAATGTCTCAAGTTCATGTAATTTTGGTATAAGTTTGGCAAATAATAATGTAATATTGTTGGTTTAATACAGTAAAACCAGCTACATCTTCTGCATTATCTGCATTAAGTATAAGCATATATTTATATTCACTTTTTTTTTAGTTTTTCTTTTCTGATTTTTTTTTGTGGATACTAACCTAATGTGCATGTATTCTAAAAAGTTAACAGGGAAGATGGCTAGCTTTGGTTACTGTCCTGTAAAATTTTCAAAATCTGAGTACATTTGCTAAGATCACATATGTTAAGTTCATGGAAGTGGAATAAAAGTTTTATGAATGGAATTTTATATTTTTATGTATTTAGTGCAAGGTCTGCAGGGTCTACAGTTTTACCATGTAGATTGGACTCAGTGATTCTCCTGTTTCAGCCTCCCAAGCACTGGGATTATAGGTGCGTGCTACCACTCCTAGTCTCAACTGCCATCTCAGCACACTGAAGGGCCGGGACAGAATGGCAGACCCAAGTATCAAACCCGGGCCGCTGCGCTCTACCTAAGCAGGGTCTTTAGTCCACTGAGCTATCAGGCCAGCCCTGAATGGAATTTTGAATAAAAATTATAATTGTGGGGCCCAACCTGGAAGAAGGTGTAGCCACTGTCTATGCAGGAAAGCAAGGCTCTGGCCACAGCCTGAACAGCTTGCCTCTGGTATGCTTCAAAGGTGCCTTATGCCTTCAGCTACGCTATGAGAGTGAGTACAGGAGCAGCTGCTTCTTCCGGGGAAAAAAAGCTTATTGGTATTCATCAGATTTTCAAAAATGTTTATGACCTCCACAAAATTCAAAGACCAAAATTCAAGGGGAAGGAGGGGAGTCAACTAGAAATATAAACTGTTTTGTGACTCTTACCCATGTTAGGCAGAAAGAACAATTATAGGCGGTTCTTCTTAGACAGATGATTAATAAGAGAGATGCTAGAGAGAGGGCTAGATGATTGACATACTGATAGAACAAATCTACAGGCAGTGAACAGGCACAGTAGGAACTGTCACTTAAACCTCCTGCGTGTTCTTATTTTCCACCGCGTGCCAGGGTGACTGTGAAGCCAGGAGGAGACAGGCACTAGCACGGAGGTGTTTGGAGTCACTGCCCTCCAAGGACGATCTGAGGCAAAGATAAAGCCTGTGTGTAGTGGTGAAGTCAGTTGGTGGGAAAACGGGATTGGTTTCACAACCCTTCTGGAGCCATCACTTGCATAAGATGGGACATGCCTGAAAACGATCACAGTGAGCCCTTACTGAGCACCTAGTGGGTGTCAGGTGCGCGTGAAGCACCCTGCAAGTACTGTCTTGTTTACGTCTCACAGCAGCCCTGTGGCTCGGGGATACAATGACTTTGATTTTACTGGGAAGGAAATGAAGGCCAGGGACCAGGAAGGGTCACTTACTTTCCTCCAAACAAACAGCCACGTGAGGAATAGTGAGTACCAGAAGCCAGGCAGGAGGGCCACAGCTGGACCCCACATCTATCTGTCTTTCATAGAAGAGCTGGGCCTTTACTGTTCCCTTTGCCTTTAAAAGGATAATGTAGTGTATACACTTGAAATTATCCAGGCTGACCGCCCACACAGAGGAATAATAGGAGTTGTTATATTAATACCTTCCATTTACTGAGTATCTGAGTTGGATAATATATAAAATGCTTTACAGGATTTCATTAATTCCATCCTTTCCATAAGCTTCTAAGGGGGTCACTGTGTGTCTTTTCTAATAATGGAGTATTGAGGTACCCCAGGAGATAACCTGGCTGGGTCAGGTAGCAAGAGGAAGGGACTGAACTGCACCTACCTTCTCTTTGCTTCTCCGCCTCTCACTGGGTGAAGTTGGGCTCAGTGGTGCAGGGGCTCACTTTCCTGCTAAGGCTGTGTGATGACCAAGGCAGAAGCAGGCTCCTGGCCAGAGCCAAAGGGAAAGAAAAGAAGGAAGAAAGGAAGGGAGGGGGCAAGAGGGGGCTGAGAGAAGGAAAGAAGAAAGGGAGTCTTGGAGCTAGAGAAAACTGGAGAGAGGAAGGAAGAAGGGGTAAAAAGGAAAAAGGGAGGAGGAAAAGAGCAAAAGAAATGCGGATTAATGCCGGGCATGGTGGCACATGCCCGTAATCCCAGCACTCGGGAGGCTGAGGCAGGAGGATTGCGGTGAGTTCTTACCAGCCTGAGCTACAAAGTGAGCTTAAGGCCAGCCTGAACTGCATAGTGAGACCCTGTCTCAAAAAGACAAAAAAAAAAGAAGAAGAAGAAATGCAGATTAAGATGGTCTATGTGTCAGGCAGCACTAAGATGTTGAGGACCTATCACAGATAAACTTGCCAGAAAGGGACACTGGCTGCAGCGCTATGGATCTGTTTGCCCTGGGCCACTCCTTCCAGGACAGTCAGTCTTGGTCATGCCCTTTGGGCACTGGGCTGTGGTCTTTGAGTCCTCTTGCCTTGCCATTCCTATGTGGGCAAGTGAAGGGCGGTAAGGAGCAGATTCCTCTGGTTAAACTTAGTGCCTCTGTTAGGTCTATTCCTTTCTCAGAGCTTTGACCTTCACCCTGGAAGCTCTAGGGCCTGGAAGTCATAAAGGTCAAGAGGAGGTAGGATATCCACTCTGAGCCAGAGGTAGGAGGGAGTAGATGGGGTGAAGGCTGTGAATACCTGAAGAGGACTGTGCAAGCCCCACCAGGTCAAGAGGCCAATGTGGAGGCAAAGCCAGAAGGGTTCCTGCTGCTAGGACACACAGCCAGAGCTCCCAGTCGGTAGGGCAAGGGGCCACTACCTCTGGTCCTGACAGTCAGGCACCACCAGGGCTCAGGAGAAAGCCAACTGTCTGGGGATGGATCTCAAGAGGACAAAAGGAGCCCCTCACAAAGGACTCCCTGACCCTTAGGGACATGGGCAAGTCAGGCCATGGCAGAAGTCCAGAGTGTGATCAGGGAGAGTGAGTTGTACCACTGACTGTCACAGAAGCCAAGCTGACCCGGTGTGGCATATCTGCCATGACAGTTTTCCAAATCAGCCCTTCTGTTTCCTAGCATGTTCACTCTCCTGAATTCACAGTCATCTTGGGTCTGGCATGTCTGCTCAATTTAGACAATAAAACTGTGTGTTTCTAAATCCTGAAAGTAATAGACCACCCTGAGGAAAGCCTTCGCCTTTGGACCCTACCATAATGGTAGTGTATTTACCTTGTCTTCTTCACCAGCCATTGGACGGAGAGCATTTTCCAGTGATGCATTTGTGCTCACTCTGCATCCCCACACTTCTCTGGGCTTCATGTTAAATCCTACCTGCACATGCCTCCAGCTGGCACTTGTGTCCTTTGACTAAGCCAGCAGCATTCTGAGTTACACTGTTACAGCTACAGGGTCAAGTCCTGGTTGCTTTCAGTGGGAACTGCTTATCGGATATGAAGAGGTTTGCATAACAGAAAATCAGAAAAACCCTGCGCTCTTACTCACTGCACCAGTCCTCGCCAGGGCTGCCTCCTGGAGTTACCAAACTTAGCCGGGGCTGGACCACAGCTGAACTTTCATGCGGCGGTCTTTACCCTACATTCCTATTTGTTAACCAGTCACATGTAGGCTTAGGGACTAGGAAGCTACATAGGCTGAGAGTAGACAGGACCTATGTGGCCTCTTGCCTATGAGCCCCACAGGGATGTGTGTCAGGGCATGTATTCTGGGGCCTCTTTAGGTGGTTCAAAATGATTTGATTTTCCTTTCAGATTCCTGGCTCAGTCCCAAGAGAAGGTAGGCAGAGAAATGAGATTTCTCTCTACCTCTCATATTCTTTACTTTTTTTTATATGGGGTTTTATTTCTTTGTAATTTTAAATTAGTTTTCTTTCTTTAATTTTAATTTTTATTAGTACATGTTTGCAGTACATCATGATTACATTCATTATGGGGAGTTGGGAGCTGTACATAATATATCTAAATAGTTTGCACTTCCCTTTCCCTCCCCCTAAGTTCTTTCTTGATGCTGTGATATTTGCATGGTGGGGTCATGGGGCCGTGGGGCAGGAGGATGCTTCTGAGTCTTAGGCTGAGAGCTACTGGTTCACTGCAGACAAGGTTAGACTAGGAAAATCAGGTTTTCACACTGAGATTTCTCTCCCATTGAACTGTGACTCTCTAACAATGCTGGAAACAGCAGCACACTCAGCCATAAGAGTTGCTGGGCTCTGCGAAGACCCTGCCAGCCCACACCCTCGTTTTACTCCTGGGACAGAAGATGTATCTATGGTTAAAAAGAAGCTCTTGGCTAATCTGTAAACATCTCCTCCACCAGAGACCTTATAAAATGATGAACAACAGCCTGTGTAGGAGTGTGTGCTCTAATGGAACCACCTTCCTCCAGAAAGGATTGGCGTCGGCTTACAAATGTGCCTGCAGTGCCAGGTCAACATAACGACGACCACCACCACCACAACAAAAATAAAAAAATCAGGATGAACAACAATGGAGAGACAAGGGCAGAGATGTAGCCAAACTGGTCAGCACCCAAGATAAGAAACCACAAATCCTGCACCTGGCCCTAGACCGAGCACAGTACCAAGATGCTGCAGTCATAGGAAGGAGAGCTACGCCAGCCCCAGCAGGCTCTGCTCTCTGTTTTCTAGGACTTGTTACTCACTCACATGTGACACTTTCCTCTCTGGGCATCCTCTCTGTCAAATGGGCAAATCCTAGCATGCAGGATCTTTGTGTGGAGCAAGTTAGATCTTGTATGCAAAAGAAAGCACTTGAAATAAAGTAAGAGACACACACAACAGCCCATCCTTTCACACTCCTTGGGCATGAAACTCTGCTGATGTTGCTGTGCTGACGTGGCCGCCAGAGGAAGAAGCTGCTGTGGTCAGCCAGAGCCGGTTCTGCACAGGTTCTTAGAAACATCAAGCACATCCTGGGAGCAGCCAAACTGTGAGAAGCTGCATGACATTTTCTGTGGCAAAAATCACACCCATTTCCTCTTTATACCTTTCCCTTTCCTTGCTCTGATTGAAAAAAAATAAGACACTTAGAAAGGAACAGGAAGGAAGACTAAATTCTAATGCAAATTTAAGTCTCCCTTAGGAACTTAGGTAGCTGGGTGTTGGAAAGCAAGAGAAGAGACAGCAGTCAGCCAGGGATAGGACCCTCTTGGAGAACTCTCCCTGCTGCCTGTCACCCCCGTAAATGTGGGGCATGGCTAAAAGTTAACAGGTGGTCCAGGGTTGGCAAGCTGTGGTTCCCAAGGAAGACAGTGTGGGGGAAGGAGCTGAGCGTGGGCCAGCAGCCCTCTCGGGAACTCAGCCAGCTTCCTCTCTGTGGCTTTGCTTATGAACTGGGAGCAACAATGGAGAAGAGATCTCAGTGAGCAAGAACACTCAGTGATGGCAAGAAGACCCCTGTAAAAATATCAACAACGTATAGAGAATACGTTTAGTGGAGATTAAAGAAGGCATGGTCGCTGTTGGTAAAACAGTCTCCTTCAGAATGTACTGGTCCCAGCAGTGACTACCCCAGAGCCCGGTGGCCTCCAGGAAGAGCAGCACACAGTGGAATGGATCCAGCTGGGAACCTGGTCAACTGAGACAGAAATGTCTGGTTGGGCCCTCCACATTTTTCAAGATGACTACTTGAGGGGTAAATGGAGAGTTATTCTTATTTTCCTCATATTATCCAACGAGGAAACTGAGACTGGATTTGGTTAAATGACTTGTGAACTTGGGAAGAACCCTGCTGTCCCAAAAGAAAGGCAATGTGGAATCATAGGCGCTCTGAACCCAGACTATGTGTATCCTTGCTCTGCCATCACCTGCTCGCTGGGTGACCTGGAGCAAGTTCTTCATCCTCCTTTGGCCTCTGTTTCTTCATCTATGACAGCTATTGGGGGGATTATCTCAGCCAATACAGTATTTGTAAAGGGCTTAGAACAGAACCTGCCACATATAAAGTACCATAAAAGCATGCTAAAGAGATAAACTAGCATGGTGCACACCCCAGCAACCAATGGCAAGGTGGACAGCACAAAGGGAATGGGCCAATAGCAAGATCCCAAGCATCTGGTGCAGAAGAACATCAATGCCACTCAGTAGCAACCCAGCGTAATCACTGAGAGGGAGAAAAATGGTCTAGATCTGGAAGGAGGTAGATAGCAGGCATACTCTCTCTTTGATTCCTCTCTCTTTGAAGATGCTGACAAAGAGGAACTCACAGGCGTGATAAATCAATGCCAAGCAGGAAGGTATCTGGGCTGGACAAGCTGACAAGTTCAACATGCCCGTTTACCACCAAAGCAAACACCGGTTCCCAGCTCTGTCTGTCCTCTTCCTCTTTACTTTTGGTGGATTTGTTTTAGTTGTCAAGGGAGCCCATCAGAGATGATGGGCAGTTTGGTTGCGAAAAGAGCCATAAAGGAGTTAGGCAAACGAGTCCTCGCTCTGCATGTCCTCTTCTGACTCTATGGGGCTACAGGATGACCATGGCTACAAAGTGTGTTTCAAAGCATGGCCAGAACACAGAGGAGCTGGGGCTCAGAAGGGAGGTAGGAGCATACTTCTACCCTGGCCCTGCTCTTAAGGGGCTGCAGGGTCTGGGGCAAGTACTGCTTCCTTTCTGGTCCTCATTGTTCTCATTAGTAGAATGAAGGTCTTGGCGAGCTAGGATCTCAGTGGGGGGGGGTGAATTTGAAGGCCAGTTTTGTATCTCCCATCCTTGATGTGGAGAAAGGTTCTGTGGCCATTATAGCAGAATTGTGAATGGCTGTTGATGGCCCGCCTTCTCCCAGCTTCTCAGCACTTTTTTGCAAAATTCTGTAAGCTTTAATTAGCGACCTGGCAGTGTACTGAAGTGCTCTTTCATTGAACAAATGCATGAAGTTTCCCCCATCCCTGACCCTGCTCTAACAAGAAGAGTAGACAGCAGATGCCAAAGCAAAGGGTGGCACAAGCAGGTAAAGGGGAGGCTCCAGGCGTGGGCTTCTCCACCTCCATACCCAGTGGCCCATCTTGACGCCTGGAAGGCAACTTGCTTTAGTAATGGTTTGAGATGGGCCTAAGGTTTGAGGGAAAGGCCAGGCTCATGTAGAATGCAAAGCCAGAGACAAGTCCCCAGGGCCTTCTCTGCATAGTGGGATTTCTCAAGAGAATGGAGATGAAAATGGCAGGGCGCAGAGGATGGCGAGCCAGCCAACCCACTTCTGTCTTTCTCAGTCCCATATCTGCTTCCGGTCAATTAGAAGGCTGCATAGAGGAGCCCTAGACTGGGATCTACTGGTCTTTCTTTATCTATTATGTGTCAGCATGAGGAGAGCAGAAAAGCAAAGTGGGGCTTGTCTTTAGGAGCTCAGCCCATGTTTCACTCATTGTTTAATTACAGAGCATCTATTATAAGCCAGGCCCTGTGTTCAGTTCTCCCAACTAAATCAGAAGCTTCTGGAAGGGTAGGGCACATAGCTTATTCTTTTTCTTTTTTTTCCCATCTACCTTGTGTTAACACATAGGACACATGTGAATGAAGTAATTAAAGGTCTCTGTAGCCACACTGGTATGAATCCTGGTGGTCTTCTACTTACTAGCCTCAGTTTCTTAATCTGTGAAATGGGAAGAATAAAGAGCCCTCCCTCATAAAGTTCTCACTAGGATCCAATAAAGTAGTGCTTTTGGAACATTTAGCACAGGGCCTGGCACCAATGAAGTACCCAGGATTTGTCTATAATGAAAGGGCTTACCAAGGTGAGTGGAGCTGAACTGCTTCCAAACAAAAGTTGTCATCATGAGCAAGTCACACTCATGTGCCTTCCTTTCTAAATCACATGTGCATTGACAAGCTATCATCACGGCTGTGTGCCCATACCATGCAAACAGAACTTTACCACAGCCAAACTCTACTATCTTAAATTTCCATTCAGAGACATCTGAATTCCTGAGCTTCCACCAGCACCAAAAGTATTATTTTCATCATTTCAGTCTCTTTCTTCTCTGCGTGCTTTATTAAAAATAACAAATAGCTAGACTGGCTTGAATTTTTTCTGCTTTCACTTCTCCCCCAGATCCTGTCCCGATTCCATCAATGTGCCACATAAACACTCACAAAGAGCCAGCACCCACCAGGCAAGGACAGAGACGTGGAGGACAGCAGATCCGGGGAGTCCTGGGCAGCCCAAGGAGGACAGCTGGGAGCCTCTAATCTGGGAGGCCATGGCTCTAAGTGGCTGCGGTGTAGTACAATGGCTGGCAGGGCCACAGAATGACAAGCGCCCCTGCGGGAGTAGGCACATCCTAGTCTTTTACAACCTGTTCAGATACTGGTTAAGAGTAATGAATGGAAAAGAGCCACTGCGTTAATCGCTCTTACCCGGAGCTGCCAATTTGGCTCACCCTTGAGACGCACCTTTAGCCCACACTGTCCTTGGGCAAAATGACTGGGCTTCAAGTGATCAAGGGTGATGCCAAGCTCCTGTGGTTATCACCACTGGCTGGTTAGCTGCCCACTTTGCTAGGGCCCTCAAAGGAAAGGGACTGGGAGGCAGGGGCTCCAGGAAGCCTGAAGTCTTCCAGAAGATGTAAAAAGCAGGTCACTTATCTCTCTGGGTCTTCAGGGCCTTGTCTACAAAACTTGACATAAGGCTGATGAATCTGAGGTCCAGCACTATTAGCAATCCCGGTTATTTTATCTGTAAACAATATCGGTAATGTACAGATAAAGGAAATCTTGGTCAAGGAGCTCTAAGCTTGTGGAAAACAGGCTCAGCAGGCTGCCAAGCTCCCCATGGTCACAAGAAGGGCTCCTGATTTGCTTACCAGGAAAGGAAAGGGTGCTTGGGCTTCCTTACCTGGCCACAGGGAATGACACAGGCATAGGGCATGGGGGAGTCCAAGCAGTTTCCTGGGTGTGCTATGAAGGCCCCTTGGAGGATTCCTGCTGCCTCAGCTATCTGCTCCCTCCCAACCTCTGTCAAGTCCAAGGACCTGGGAGACTGAGGCAGAGAAGGACAGCATGAGCAAGGTTTGAATTCTCCAGGGCCGTGGGAGTGGGAGAGTCGAGGGCAAGAGATTGGTACCTCCCTTTGGCTAACCGATTCTGCTGAGCCAACTCGCAGCGGGGAGGGAAGGCGGGTCAGAAGCCAGGGTGGGGTCAGGCCCCGGGGTGCACGGGGCTGTAAAATCAAAGGGGCGGATTCACGAAAAATTCCTGAGCCTGGAGAGGGGAGACAGGGAAGACGGTGCCGGGCAGCGCCCCAGTTCTCCAGGCCCACGCCCTTTGAGTTGACCGGCCTGTTCAGACTGGTTTGCCCACCCTTCCTTCCCAGCCGGCCCCCTTGGCATGATCCTGGAGAAGGCAAAAACTCTAAATGTGGTGTAAACCACAGGCTCGGTCGCCACGAAGGAGCGCGGGGACTCGCACCGGCCGCAGCTCCCGGCCTCGCGGCCCCGCCCCCAGGGCGCCCCGCCCCCGCCTCGGCCGAGAGCGCGCCCCACCCCTCCCTCCTTGGCCGCCGCCCGCTTCCTGGCCTCGCCCCCGCATTCGGAATCCAGGCTTGCGGACCTCTCACCGCTCGCCCCTCCCGGGGTACAGGGCTCCGAGAGACGCGGCGCCTCCCTCCGCGTGGTCGCCCCAGTGGCCGGCGCCTGCCCGGGCGGGGGTCCCGCGGGAACCCAGCCAAGCGGAGGAGAGTTCGGAGCAGGACCCGGTCGCTGGCAGCAGCCGCCCCCGCCCCAACACCAGGCCTGGTGCCAAGGCCCCGCCAGCCTGGCCGCCGCCGCTATCTGCAGGGTGGAGGACAGTGCCAGCTGCGGGCGCCCCAACACAGGAGCACCTTCCACCGGAAACCAAGGCGGGGATCACAGAAGGGATCAGTAGCCACAGGGCGCTAGGCTGAAGCCCAGCTAGCTCGCTTATTTTCTGGGTGACTCGGACACGTTGCTTCTCTGTGCCTTGGCTGTTGCATCCGTAAAATGGGATAATTTTACTTTGCGGTGTTGTGAGTTCGTACATAGAGGCTGTTATTACCTCTTCTCATTTGTGGTTTGGCAGAGGGATGGGCAGCATACTGTGTCCTTAAAGAAGGGGTAAGCACCTGCTGGGTTTATGTAGGGAGCCCACCTGGCGTGCAGCGAGTGTGAGGTTGAATCTCAGCCCTGTCCTTCGTGGCAGAGAGTGACCATTCTCTGTGGATGATCCCCCACAGTAAGGAAGGGACTGCGACCCCCGCAGTGCAGAACTGATGCAGGGTCTGACATTATGGGATGTTCTCAGCACATAGTAGGTGCCTCTCAGAAAAGAGAAGGTGGGCCTGGCAATGGTGGCCCAGGCCTGCAATGCCTGGGAGGCTTAGGCAGGAGAATTGAAAGTTTGAGCCCAGCATGGGCAAGTTACCAAGCCCTGCCTGAAAAGGTAGAGATGAGCAGGAGAACCTTAGTTGCTGTGACTTGAGAGAATCACAGTTACCTCTAGGGAAGTAAAACCTATGTGACAAAAATAAGGCTGACTGGGATTAGCACCAGGGCTGAGGGCCGCTAGAAAGGGCAGTGGGCACACACAGGCCACAGGCTCCCAGTATCTGTGGGGACATCTATGAGAGAGCCCCCCTGCCAGCCTTCTCCCGCCACAGCAAAAAGGGACAGAGAAACGCCTGACAGCTTCTGCTTTACAGGAAGGCTTATCCATCTCTGTCCCATTTGGACAGGAGAAAGAAATGAAAGGGATGATGGGGAAATGAGCCCTGCACAATACCTCCGCCCTCTACAAAGACTGGGAATGCGGCTGAACCTGCTTCCTGCCCTGGGCTGCGCTGTGTGACCCTGGGGTTCAGATGATTTCCTATCTGTACAACAAAGGCTGGGCCAGTGGCTCTGTGGGCCTGCTGAGCCATAGCTCTCCTCCCTAAAAGGAGCTCTGCACTCAGACATTTAGGGATGTGGGGGGAAAGCCAGAGGTCAGGTTAGCTGAGGAAACAAAAGCCCAGAGAAGGGACTTGCCCGGGTCCGTGTGCTTTCAGGGGGCACAGCCAGCTGTGTTTCCATCCAGTACACCCTACTGCCTCCAGTTGATTTGGCTAATAACACTGGGTCGGCTGGTAACCAAAGCTAATCCAAACCTCTGAGTCCTTCTCAAGAAAGCGCAATGGAGATGCATTTGTTTCATTACCAGAAACAAGTTGCTTCGGAAAGTGAAGAGAGTGTTCCAAACAGCCTCCAGTGACACCCTCCTGGCCTGCAGGGAGTTAATGGTGCGTGTTGGGCGGCAGCTCTTACCAGGTGGGGGGACTTTACCTTTGTGAACAGGGCTGAGGCACTGGGAAGAAAGTCCAAGGACATTGGGCTCCGAGTACTAATCTGCATTTTTATTCTGCAATAATTTTCATACTCAGTTCGAGGCACCAGCTCCAAGTACATAAAACCAAATCAAATTAAATTAATTGATTTTATTGAAACCTGCTGCAGTTGTATTCAAGCCCATAGCCAGGGGCATGACCCTCATAAAATACCAAAGGGGCTTTTGAAATAATTAAATTAATCACACCCTGGGTTATGCACAAGGGCTTGCTCCTGTATTCACAAGCAAGCACATTCTGGGCAACTGACAGGAAAAGTACCCACAGGCACAACACAGTCCCAAATATGGCACTGCCTAAAGGAGTCAAAGACCAGGACTCTTGAGCCTTTCTGCTCTCGCTCCCCCTACGCACGTCACAACACACTCATTTGGTCATATACATACATACACTCATCACTAGCTGGACCCCCTTTCTTGTTCTCCCCGTCTGGCCTGGTTCACCCTGCTCCCTCAAGCATTCACACCCCTGGTCTTAGATGATGCACTTTCTTGGTTGCTGTTGTTTCTCTGAATGTAAAAAAAACGGGCCTGGGCCCTCCTTAGAGCTCCAGGAGCTCAAGTGAACCTGGGGTGTGGTTAATTTCACAGTTTTAAGTACTCTACAAAAGGAAAGAGCTTTGAACCTTTACTCAACACCTGCAGTGCTAGGTATTATTCAAATGCTCCACACTAGCAGCTCCTTAGCTCACCCGGCCTCTCTCCCACCCACCAGTCGGGATTGTTGTAATTCTTATCCTACAGATGAAGGTAGGGAGGTACAGGTCAGGTCGCCTGCACTTGGAAATCCAGTTGGTGAAGGACACGGAGCTATACTGCTTCTCAGGACATCTCGTCACTATTGCCATTAACACCAGGGTTGCATCATTGTTTGGGATCGAAGCCCCACCAAGTTCAGGCACAAGGTCTACCACCCAGTGAGGAAGGAAGCTCGCCAACTGTTGATTTTACAAAGGCAGAAATGTGCATGCCAGCAAAGGAAAGGTCCCTGTGAACAAACCCCCAAGCCCTGGCCTCAGCATGATGGTACTCTGGTCCTTGCCGTACCTTCTGGGGTCCCAGGAGACAAAGCCCATCACTGTCTGTCCTGCCTGGCAAGCTTTCAGACCACTCCTCCCAGTCTTTCCTCTGCCCCTCTTGCCCTGCCCTCAAGGCCCTCAACAGAGCCCTGGCTGCCTGCCCAAAGGAAGCCCCTCCTTAGTGCCCTGAACTTGAGCTGTTTATCAGAATCATCAGAACCACGACTGCTTTTCATGGCCTTCGCTCTGCCCAGGACCAGCTGCACACATTGCTGTCTCCTTTAATCCTACAACACCTCATTTTACAGATGAGGAAACTCAAGTACAGGGGACAGTGGCCTGCTCAAGGACGCAACACTAGTTAGTACCTGGTGGAGGAAGGACTCAAAGCTAATTTCTTTTTAAAATTATCAATACTTTTTTTTTTTAGTAGTATGACATACCTTTGTATTACATTTCCCCCATATCTTCAGGTTGTTATTCTTTCTTTTTCTTTGACCTGAAAATCAAACTTAGGACTTTACACTTGCCAGGGAGGTGCTGTGCCACTTAACTATAGCTCCATCCCTCCTATATTTTTTGACTACTATCATTTGATTGCCTCTTTATAAAAGAAACTTTTTTAAGTTGTGGAAATATATAACATTACCATTTTACTATTTTAAGTGTGCAATTCAGTGGCACTGAGTATATTCACAATGTTGTGCAACCATTGTCACTATTTCCAAAGCTTGTATTTTCCTTTTTTCCCCTCCCTCCCTTCCTTTTCTCCTTCCATCCTTCCTTCCTTCCCTCCCTCCTTCCTTCCTCTCTCCCTCTCTCCCATGTTTTAAACAGGATCTTGTTATGTCGTCCAGGCTTTTCTCAAAATTTTGATCGTACAGCCTCCAAAGTGCTAGGACACACACGTGCACCATTATGTCTGGCTTATTTCCAAAACATGTTAAACAACCCAGACAAAGCCAAAGCAGTCCTTTCCTTCCCTCCTCTACCCTCTCACAACCCCATGATCCCTCTAATCTTTTTTTCTGTGTGAATTTGCCTATTCTAGATGGTTCACATAAGAGGAATCATATACCATGTGTGCTTTGTGTCCACAAAGCCAGTTCTCCTAAAGGATTAGCCAGATCCTCAGCTTCAGGAGCTTCAGTTCTCACCTGCCCAAAGTACACAGTGACCAAGTCCTGCCTCCTCCCCGGGGATGTGGTGAGCAAAGGCTGCCATGGGGATATCACTCCAGGGAGGGCCAGTGCTACAGAGGCTCAGTGTCCCTGGCTACTTCCAGGCATGCCTGATTTAGTCCTGAGCAGTAGCAACAAGAAAGATGAAACAGCATACTGCAGAGAAGAAAAAGGCATCCCTAGCAGGGAGAAGTGGCCCAGTTACCCCTGCACTATGGGTTCAAGGCACAGTAATGTCACCAGCAGTCAAGAACAGCCTAGGACACTGGGTGACAGTTTTGCTGAAGTGAACCTGGAAGCCACTGTCCACCCTGACCAAGCCCTTCAGGGTGCAGTCAGGGAGGCCACCACCCTGGTCTGGGTGCATCTTGCATACTGTGCCAAGAGGTGGCTGGGTCATGCTGCCATTGAAGGGGAGCTGTTGTTGATTCCTCTCTCCCAGCTCCTACCTCCTAGGAGGGCCCTCAGATGAAAGCTTACGGTTGAGCCTGGCAGAAACCTGTGCGAGCCCTGCCCTTCTCCTGCCCAATGACCTCCGTCTTGCCCTTCCACCAGCGCAGTCTGTGCCTGCTTTATGCACAATGGCCATCCGGACCCAGCCATCCCGTACCCCTCCCTCCTTGGCCAGAGGCAACGTCCACAGCCTTCCTCCACCCTTCCAGGCCTCCCACCCACTCCTGAACCTCCACTTTGAAGGCTTTCTCCAAACAGTGACCTCCTCTAGGCCACAGTGCGCACTATGCACACGCACCCTCGCTTCCCCTCCCAGTGCTGCCCGCCCCTCCCGCCTGCCCAGCCTACTCGTTTCCTCTGCCCTTTTCACCCTTTGGCGCCAGGACCTGGCTATTCCAAGCCTTGGCCCTGCTCCTTCCTCCTTCCAGCTGCTCCCTCATGAGGGCCTCCAGCTCTTGCCTTTTCTGTGGAATTAACTCTCACCCAGCCCCCCACCCGACACATACCCTGATAGCATGTGGCACTAAAACGGGCAGGCACGGAAGGCAGCAACTCAGCACAGATCTAATGCCTGAGTTGCTACTTGGAAATGCTATATATGGGCCACTGTCTTGCTAGGATGTGTGTGAATATGAGTGAGTGAGTGAGTGAGTGAGTGAGTGAGTGAGTGAGTGAGTGAGTGTGTGTACACATGGCCTGCTAATAAATCCTGGATCCTAAGAAGTTTTCAAAGCAAAGTTTTGCCCCTTGCAGATACAGTGCAGGAGTGAGAACCAAGAGGCCTTTTCTGGTTACCCACAATTTTTTTTTGCTTCCTTTGTAACAGCAGCCACTGCATTTCTCTGAGAAGATTCTAGGGCAATTACTGTAGAGCTTATAAAATTACACTGAACGGTATGTTTGAAAAGATAATTTTCTGTGTTTGGCTCAGTGAAAAGTTTCCCATAAAAGCAGCTACAGTTAGATAAAGGTGCCTGCCCACATAAAACACTTTCTATGGGGTTTCAGATCCTTCACATGGAGCAGAGAGGAGGGGGAGAGGACCTCAGAAAGGAAGATGAAGTTCATTTCTCTGATTCGGCCCTGGGAACCAGGAAAACACACTCTCAGGGTACTGCAGCCAATATTTGCTCCACAAAGCTTGTAGTCAGGCCCTGAACTTGAGCAGTCAAGGGCAGAGCCTGGCATGGAGCTGCGGTGGGGGTGAAGGGGCAGCTTGAAGGCTGGGGTGATAAACTGTCCTGGGCTTCCCTCTGCAAGGCTTTTTATCAAAGGCCCTCGGAAAAAGTCTGCTTGCTGCAGGACAACCTCCTGGGACCTCTGTCCCCAAAGCTCTCAGATCCAGAAATGGAGCTTCATTTGCTTTTGATAAAGACCAGATTGGTATGTAGTGTTTTCTAAACATGACAGAAAATCCAGCCCATAGGCCCTAAGGAAGAAATGTGATGTATTTAGTTAAATAAAAGTTAAACATTTTTATGACAAGATGCTACAATCCAAATTAAAAACCAAATGGGAGTATTTGAATTATATATAATGGACACAGGTTTAAATACATATAAAAAAGAGCTTCTACAAATCATAAGGAAAATGATAAAGTACAAATGTCTACTAAAATTATTTAAACTGTGGGCTGGCAGGGTAGCTCAGTAGTAGAGTGCTTGTCTATCATGCACAAGGCCCTGGGTTTTATATCTAGCAACACGTACACACACAGACACAGACACACACACACAAAATCCAAAGTTAGACTGTTCAATTTCACTAACATTTTTATATGTAAAAACCGTCTGTTAAGTACTGATGAAAATATAGGAGCAGATATGTTAGAGAAAGGACCCTCTATGAGCTAAATCTGAGATTAATTCCTCTATTGTGCAAAGCCTCAGGGAAAATCACTTTTCCTGTCTGGGATAGCCTGCTAGGTCCTATTTTAATGAAAGTTGCACAGAGTGGCACTGGTCTTGTGTATTTTGCACCAAGCTCATGAAAATGCCTTCTTATACCTCTCCCCTTCTCTGAACAACTCCAGAAGGGTTATCACATTTTCTTCTCCACCTGTACCCCTCTGGATGAGTAGAAACAGAAGATTTACTACGTCTACTTCCCATCTCTGGAATCTGTGCAGGCAGAATAAGTGACCCAGGGCTCCTTCCCTGTCCTGGCAGGGCACTAGCTGTGCCGTGGACTCTGTCTGTGCCGCAGCGTCTGCTGTCTTGATAGGCGAATGGACAACTGGGAAAGGCAAGTGGGTAAGAGAGATAGATGAGGCAGAAGGAAAGAGCAGGGCCTTATTGTCAGTGGGTTTGAGTATACATCCCAACTCTATCACCTCCTAGCTGCTAGGTATCTCTTTTCTTTGCTGCTTGGGATTCTCCCCTGTGGAATGGGACTGTGCTCCCCAGCTTGCCACCTCCTTGCCATGCCTTTGTCTCTACTGTGCAGTTTGGCACAGTGTGGAGAGATCCCCAGCTGCTGTTACTTGTTCGTTTGGGCTCCCCGGGTAGATCATACACCATCATGGACAGGGTCTGTGTCTATAGGGGGTGGGAAACCCGAAAGGACCGAGAGGACCAGGCCAACCCCAGTGCCCTGCCGCTGTGGCTGTCAAACGTGCAGCCCCCAGCACATTATGTTGCACA
Organism: Ctenomys sociabilis; assembly: GCA_004027165.1. NCBI lineage: Eukaryota > Metazoa > Chordata > Mammalia > Rodentia > Ctenomyidae > Ctenomys > Ctenomys sociabilis. Next base: position 151,911 of record PVKA01000910.1, read on the forward strand.
CAGAAGGTTCAAAACAGCATCTGCAAAATGAATGAGTGAAACTTACGGATAAGGCAGCTGAGGCTCAGAAATCCTAAGTGATGCGCGTAGGGCTCCACAACTCATGAGCTTCTAGAGTCACAAGGTCTTATCATGTGCACAATGCAGAGGAGAAAACACAGCCAAACACATAGTTCATGAAGTCTGATGTTGGCTAGGGGACATCCCGTTTATACTGCTTTCCCCTAATCATCATTATAATATCCACTTTCACTCTCAAAAGCATCCCATGTGGATGACGCATTATCTGTCCTCCCTGTTATAAGGAAGAGTGGAGGGACTGTGTTTCCCTACCTCCACCTTCATTCACCCTCACATCACATCTGTCTTAACCTTAGCCCGAACTGCAATTAAAATGTCATTCCATCATCTGCTTCCCGAAAGCCCAGTTGGAGCCACACTCACCCCAAAGGCCACCTTCCCCCAGAAAAAGCTGCAAACGCGCAAGCCAGCATCAAGGATGCTCTCGTGGCGTGATGGGTGCCCTCTGCCTCTCTGCCCTGTGCCATTCACCCACTGCAATCCAGTGGGCCTGGCAGCTCTTTCAGAATGAAAGCATCTCTCCCTTAAGGGAAGCTCACCCAGCCAGGGATTAACCACACGGTCACGTATTGCCAAGCTGGCTCTGGGGTAGGTAGGGAGTGCCTTTCTGTTGATCCTCAAATGCGCAGATATGACCAGTAACAGAAAAAGACCTGTGAGCATAGAAAGTGGCTGGTGAGCCCCTACTTGCCCATGGGTGAGTTCAAGGCCTGGTGTCCCAGACACCTCTCCAGGGTCTTTCTTAGTCAACTGCTTATCCTGGGCTCAGCCCCTCTCCTGCGTCCTCCCTTTGCACTGGCCAATGTCAGAGCACTGCCTGCTATGACTGCTTTCCAGGCACATCATGGAAGTGTTTGGAAAGAGACCCTTTAATTCCTGATCTCAGAGGGGGCTGCAGCTTGACTTTGCAAGGCTTACTGGCACTTAGCCTTCCAGTTAGAAATGTTAAAAACTTGAACCTGGGGTGCAGGTTCCACCATTGTGGGTCTAGTACCCCAAGTGGCCTTGGCCCTGGCCCTCCCCAGATCTTTCCTTGCCCTTGACCAAGCCTGGGGCCATTGCTCCTAGGCCCATTGCTCCTAGGCCCATCATGAGATAGGCAAGAGGACAAAGCAGATCTGTGGCTTCTTCCCCTACTAGATGAGCCAGTGACACTCATCTTCCCCAACAGAGGACCCCAGCCATCTCTAGCAGTGAAGATGAGAATTCTTTGCCCTCAGCCACTCAGGCCCTAAATTCTCCTCTCCTTCTAGATTCATTTCCCCCACTTGGGCCATGCCTTAACTCTGTAAGGAATATTCTAGAAATCTCCATTCCTAACTCTGGGGCTCATCTCAGAATGTATGAGACTATAGAACACCTAGGAAACCACTATCCCGTGATGGGAGAGACAACCAGCACCTGAAGATGGAGATGCTATGCAAATCACTGTGGCACCAGCCCCAACCAACAGGAAGAAGGCTGTCCACAGTTTCACAGATGACACACAAGTATCAGCTTTCCACGCTCCAGTCCCCCTGGAACATAGGTCATAACAGGTGTCTGTGAATTAAGGATAGGTGACTGCTAAGGGCTGGCTACTACCCTGGGCACCTTCATTGCTTTGTTTAGGGTGGCAGCCCTGCAAGGCAGGTAGGACTGTCCCCAAGACTGGACAAGGAAACGGAGACTCAGGGTGTAAGGCTTCCTTGAGTCCACTCACAAACATCAGTCCCCCTGTGCCCCAAGTCAATCGGTCCTGTCCCTAAAGACATTTTTCTTGTGATTAGTATTTGGAGGTTCAAAAAGGACCAAGAAGTAGCCCCAGCTTTTGGGTAGTTCATAGAGGCAGACAGTCTGGCTTAGAACCACTGTGACAAGAACCAGGCACTACAGGGCCTGCCCCCAATGCTAGAACTTCTATATGCATCTGGCAGGCAGAGGGAGGCCACTATCCATCTACAGTTTGAGAGAAGCATGGAGAAGAGGTGACAGGGGGCTAGGCCATGACAGACAGATGGACTTTGAGCTGTGGACAGGCTAGAGCAGGATCGGGCAGCTTAGAAGATAGACTTTAAGCGGTAACCTGGTGGGAAGGCCCCAGGTGGGATGTCGCCTGTGGTGAGGGTCGCCAGCACATATCATGATCCCTCCTGATCACCCAGCTTAGTGCAGTGGGCCATGGTAAAGGCAGTGCAGGAGGGTCCCTGGGGAGTCTGCTCCAGGATATGTAATTCCTAGCAGGAGCTGCAAGATAGGAGGGGGTGGGTGGGAGCGGGGGAGCTGCAGCCAGCAGCTCCTCCCACCACCATGTCTGGGAGAATCAGCGACCTCCTGGCCTCCATCAGCGGGATCCAAGGGAGACTAGATAAGTGAGCACAGAAGGACACAGGGGCCACAGTGCTCTGGACTTACTATTTTTCCACACACTTGATTGATGTACCCCTGGGACCACAGGACACAGGCTTCGCTGGACCTGGATTAGAGAGGGCAGCAGCCGCCAGGGTTCTGAGGTAGGGTCTCCCCCTCAGGGAGGTGTGGCCTGGCATGGAGAGAGGGCAGCCTCTGCCTTTGCTGTATCCTCCCAGGTCTGCTGTGGTGAGATGGGAAGGGACAGTTGCCTGCTTCAGGCTCTCCCCGTTTTCTGTTCCCTGAGAGCTGGCGAGCCCAGCTCAGGAAGCACAGGCTTGGATAAGGAAAGCTTTCATGCAGAAGCAAAGGGGCTCTTTAGGAGGAGGGGTGTGCTGGAGAGACGGGTGTCCTCACCCACCTCTTGAATCGACTCCCTCACACCACTTACCTTATTTTGGGCCATTAACTCGCTATAAGATGCTCCCAGCCCTTAGTTTCCACTTCTATAAAATAGGGGCCTTGGAGCCCCCCTTTAGTCTTTCTCCAGTCCTTGTCCATCCTCCTCTTCCTAGATGTTTCCAGATTTGAGTGGACGAGCTGACCTCTAGTCTTATGTGTTACAGTTTTCTACTTCTACACTGTGGTTTGAAAAGTCTGATGGTATCACGGGCATTGGACCTGGAACCTGATTAAGCAAATCATAGATTCCCTCAAAGTGCAGGAAACAATGATTATTGAACTTCTACTCCACGCTGGGCCCAATGCCAGCTGAAAATGTTTACAGCAATTATCTCATTTAATTTTGACATCAGCTCTGGGAAGAGGCCATTTTCACTCTGATTTCTCTCACTTGGGCATAATTTCCTACATTTCCAAAGTCCTCAGTCACTTTCCCATCCTCTTTGGGATAAGACCCTGGCTCCTTCCACCCACCTTGCCCATGCTGTACTGCAGTACTTCTGCCTTGTCCACACGCAGTCTCGGGCCCACAGTCTTGGGGCTTCTCAGCTCATTCAATTGTTGTCTTTCCACAGGGCCACTCAGGTGTGGCTCCTCCAAAACAGGGCAGAAAGGAAGGAAAAGAGGCATGCTGGGAAGCATAGCATTTAAGGAGGCTCTGACCTCTCAGCACCATCCTGCACTTGCAGGAACCTGAGAGTGGGTGCTTCTTTAAATTTTGCCCTAGCCGCCTCCTTGCCTCATCCCAGGCCTGCCCCTGCCCCTATGGTCCCAAAGACCACAGCCCTCCCCTTGGCTCCTGCCACTGGGCTGTGTCAACCTCATGGGTATCCACTGCTGCAGGGCGAGACCACGCCTCCTCCAATGGCATCCACACCCTCCAGATTTGCTCTCCTCTGTCCTCATCCATCTTCCACTCCTCTCTCTCTCTCTCTCTCTCTGAGAACACCAACTCATCTTTTAGAATCCACATAAAAAATTACTGTTTATCATTTCAGTGAGACATTATATAACTATTAAAATTATTTTCCACATGAGTGAATTCTTTTATAACATAAGAAGAGGCTTCCTGACCTGTAACTAAAAACTGAGAGTTAATAAAAAAAAAAGTTAGATGGCTTGGCATAATGAAAATATTTTCTATGACAAGTCCAATGGGCAAAGCAAAAAACGATAAAGAAAAATGAGAAAATGCAGCTATGTATGTCACAGACAAAGAGTTAATACCAGTAGTCCATGCAAAACTCATATAAATGTAGGGATAAGAACTAAATGCCAGTAGAAAACAAGCAAAGACACAGACAAGAGGAACTATTAAAACTGACTCAAACACACAAAAAGATGTTCCGTTTTTCTCATTACGGGGGGAATGAAAATTACAATTACACTGAAATACTGAATTGTGCCCACAAGACTGGCAAAGATTCCACCCCTCCACAATGCCTTCTTTTGGAGGCTGTGGGTAAGCAGAGGGAACAGAAACTCCCAGGCCGAGGAGTGTGGCAACACCTAGAGACTTGTCCTGAAGTGACATTTCATGCATAGCATTGCAGCATTGTGAAATACAGGAAAATATCCACATTGCTGTACGCAGGAGAGAAGATAAATAAACTGATATGCGTAAATAATGGAAAGTTATACAGCCACAGCATAGAATGAGGAAGACGACTGTGAACTGGTAGGAAGGGATTTCCATGAGAGATATTAAATGAATAAGGTATTTGAAAGCATCTATAATATGCTACATTTTTAAGACAAAAAGAGAAAGGTTATAATTTTGCTTATTTTCACAAAAAGTGATTGAATATAAGCAACAAGCAATTAAATTGGTTACCTATAAAGACAGAATAGGACACAAGAAAGAATAATATATCCTCAAGCATAGCTTTTGATATAGTTTTGACTTTTAAAAACATGCTAATATTTTAACATATTTTTAAAATTATATTAAATCAATAAGAATAGAAAAGAAAATCTTCAAGCAGAAAAAAGAGCCTAGCTATACCTCAGATAAATACTAGAATCATACTGAAGAGACAGAAAGAAGGGAAGACCAACTCCAGTAGCTCGTGACCGTGGGCTAAACGCAAGGGTAAGGAAACTTGTTAGCTATAGTAGTAGTGATGAAACCATTTTCAAAGCAGACACAACAAAAGATTAAAATTGAGTGAATGGTTATGAGAGACCAGAATTCACTGTGGTAAAACATATAAATATGGGGTGGGGAAGGCAGGAAACAACTCTTGGAACCGAAATGGAGAGGAAAGTATCGGTGTGGATTCATGATTTCTACAACAGGAACGTGAGTGTACATGTCTGTTTGTATGTGCACACAGAGGCACAGTCTGTTACATATGACAGGTATGTGCCCACCCTTGAAGGGGCCCCACGGAAAGACACTCAGGAGCAATAAACACATTTAGTGCTAAGATCATAACCTTTAGTGCTGTTGTCTGTCATGAGGAACCAGAGCTTCCCAGAGAAGGGACTGGTTCCAGGGTTACTGCAGGGCGGGTACAGCACGAGCCCACAGCCTCTTCTTACGCCAGAAAGGAAGAACATGCTCAAATCAGGCTTAGCGACATATTAACATGAGAGTGAGCGTAAGGGGGTCACCCATCAAATGTGAGACAAATGAAACACCAAAATACCAGGTGTAGTAAGAAAAATGTGAACATTTAAATGAAAAGTAAAGCATTACAGCAAAAGATACATTGCCATTAATCCCCATACTTTGAACACATTTATGCCATTTGTCTTGCCACTTTCTGAGATGGTTCTGGAAGTTCTCTTCTGTGACTGTCTTTTCATGTCTGCCTTGAAGCCATGAGTCCATTCAAAACATTTACGGCAAGTACTATCAAATACACATCGCGCGTAGTGTCTCTCATCCACCTTATCCATCGAGTCTGGCACTGTACAATTGCTGGCTTCCGACCAGAGTCAAAACGACCATGAAAGGTAAACATTTTGAATCCATTCAGAACATCAAGACAGTCATAACAGTGCAATTAAGGACACAGAATTAAAAAAAAAAATTAGCCATCCACTGTATTTTTTTAACGTAGTTAGTACAGGGTCTCACTACACTGATCGGACTCATAGTGATCCTCCTGTTTTCAGCCTCCCAAACACTGGGATTACAGGTGCAAACCACCATTCCCAGTCTTAGTAACCAGCTCAGCATACCTGGGGGCAGAGCTGGTGTGGCATACCAGGGATTGAACCCTGGCCCCTGCCCCTGGGTCTGCCTAAGCAAGTGCTTTAATCTGCTGAGCTATCTGGCTGGCCCTTATTCACTGTACTTTAAAAATCACACCTGATAATTGATAAGCATGGAGACAATGCAGGTGTGGGAAAAGGAACATTTGCAGTCATCATATTAAGGACAGGAAGAGCAGGAGTCATCAACGGATGCTGCACACGAGGCGCTGTCTGACAGCAAGACAAAATTCTGGCCCCACCATGATGGCTTAAGCTGCTTTCCACAGACTGCTTCCTATTTCCAGGGGGCAGGGGGAAAGCAACTATTGTATAATGGAGAAACCAGACAATACCTAGGCCAGGAGATCAAACATCTTTCCCAATGAAGGCCAGTGAATGTCTTCCCAGATGATTCCCCAAAAAGCACCAACAGGCCCATGCAAGAGTCTGGCCAAGAGCAAGAGCTCAAGGAAGTATTAGACACTTAAAGTGGCAGCATTTTATTAAAATTAAGGGGGCATTGCATTCTTCAAAAGAGTCAGTGTCAGGTGGGTGCAGTGGGACACACTTCCAATCCCAGGTTAAGGCAAGAAGGTCACAAGCTTAAGAACAGTCTGGACAACTTGTAGAACCCTGTTATGTTTGTGTCTAGTTGTTCCCCAAAGCCTCATGCAATCATGGGGAGGCTTGTAGAGTTTATGGTTCATTCATGATCCAATGCTGAGATTATGGGTGTGAATGCTACACCTGCCCTGGGCCTAATAGCTTGCATACAACATAAAGAAGGGAGAGAGGCTTGCTAGCTGCTGCAGCTGCTGCTCCTCTCTTCCCTCTCTGCTGTTTTCAGCCTCTATGAACTGCTGCCCACTGCCATGAGCCAGTCTGTTTTGGAGCCAGCTGAGTATGGATTAAAATCTCCACTAACTGTGAGCTAAATAAACCCTTCCTTCCTTCTTTAATTTTCAGTGTTGGGTATTTGTTCCAATAACGAGAGAAAAGTAACCAAGACAAGAGCTTATCTGCGGGGCTGGGGAGATGGCTCAGTAGAATAAGTGCTTCCCTGGAAAGTGCAAAGGTCTGAGTTTAATCCCCAGTTCTGAAAAAAAAAAAAAAGACCTTATCTGGAAATAAAATAAAAGGGGCTACAGGTGTAGCAGCTCAGTGACAAAGCACTTTCCTAGCATACATCGGGACCTGAGTTCAATTGCCCTGTACTTTAAAAGAGAAAAATGAAGAGAAGAAGCAAAGAAGGGGGAAAAAAAAATAAAAATAAATGAAAGACAAAGGCTGTAAAAATGTTCTGGACTAAAGGAGGCAAGGGGCAACATGTGACTATTGATGGATCCTCTACTGGAGGGGAAAAATGCTTTGATGGACATAGCATAAAATCAATTGAAAAACTTGAAATGCAAATGATAGATTAGATTTAAGAAAGTGTTTTGTGAATGCTAAAGCTGTGGATCAAACATACCAGGGAACGTGCTTCTCCTTAGGAAACAGCTGAAGCATTTAGGTTGAAGGTCTATGACCATGTATGCAACTTACTCTCAAACTGTTTGAGAATTAGAAATGCATGTGTGCACACACCCATATGTGTACAAGATAATGACAGCACAGAAGATAAAGCAAACAAGGTGAAATTTTAATAGGTAAATCTGGCATATAAGAATATGAGGGCTTTCCTCAACTCGTTTGATTTATGCCACTCCTATGATTAGATATTATTTTGAAATTTAAATATTTCTCTGTATGTTCCACACTTGCAACAAATTCCTTTCCTGTGGGTGTACACTGTCCTCAGCCAGGGAACAGTTCTGAATCAAGCGGATCTGATTCTATGGATGGCCTGGAAGAAGTCGCTTTACTCTTGTGGTCTCTGCTCCCTTGATGCTAGGGTGTTGCCCACCTCTTGGGCATTTGGACAATTAAGGGAGATCACGTGTGAGGGCGAGCCAAGGGCCCTCCTTAGGAAGGGCTGGTCTAATGTGAGCTGTCACGTCAGTTGTGCTTTTTTTTTTTTTGTCACAACCCTTTTCAGGGTCATGGCTGACGGCTATTTACATTTCTGATAGGTGCCTGTGAGCTGATAAGGAAAGTCTGTCCAGAGCTGGCTCCAGGCGGGCTGCGCCTGGAAAAAGCTTTTCTGTGGCGTTGTTCCTCTGTTAGGCCTCAGTCTTTCCGAATTGAGGCCCTTAACCTCTTGACTTGACTCACACTGGGCCTCACCTGAAAAATCCTTTCCTTTGGGATTGCTCTCAAATCCCACTATCTAAGCTCTCCTAGAGCTATTTTAGTCCACTGTCCTGGCTCCTTCTCCAAGAAAGGATCTGATGTGGTATTTCAGAGTGGATATACTTATGGTCCCCTCTTTTCTCTCCCAGGAGATCCCTCCGTGACAATGTCAGCATTCCTAAATTCCTGGCAAAAGAGCGATAATCTCTAACAAGCCACGTGTGTTTGTATACACACAGGCGTACCTCTATGTGTGTGAACATGTGTGTTTATCTTTGGCTTAGCAGTTTCTTAGAGACCTTGGAATCAGCACTCAGCCTACACCTGCCGCAGTGAGGATTCTGGACCTAGCCCTGCTCTGGTCTACTGTGTTAAGGAGGTGCAGTAGTATCCCCATCTTTCATTTGCCCCTACAGGCTTGCTTCTCCACCAATGCTGCACCCCAGGAAGCTGAACCCTAAGAAATACAGCAGAGGACTCTCTCAAATGGCTTCCTGTTAGTTCACCCAACGCAGCCTCATGTGAGGACTACAGAGGAGAGAGGAGGTCAAGGTTGGGGCACTTAGTGCCTTCTCTCCTTCTCCAGGGATGCCCCAGGCTGTCTATGATCTGGAGCAGAGGTCACTTTCACACAAGGTGGCTCCTTATCCTCTTCTCCCTGTCCCTGTTCTCAGCACTTGTTCCCCTCCTTGCCCTTCAGCCCCAGGTGGAGCAATTCCCCACTGCAACACCCTCGCTGCTGAACTGGGTCTCAATTTCCCCGTGTCTTGCCCTGGCCTTTGGACTCGCCTCCCTCACATGCCCCCCTGAGTGTGCCAGGCATCCTGCTGGCCCTGATGCACACAGATGCCCACAAGGACGTGGTGCCTGCCCCCATGAAGTGTCCGGATTTGTCTTTGCATGAGGCCAGGGTACCATGCTTGTGAGGGGCTCCGCCATGAGGGCCATTGGGCTCTAGAACAACAAGCCAGCACTGCTACTTCAGGTCTCCCACGAAGGCATGCTGCTTCATGCTCTGCTTTTTCTTCATCTTTTCATAACTAACTGTTCATTGAGAAGCATTACAAGAAGGGAATTAAAAGAGAGAAAAGTTGGTAGAGGAATGCCTTTCTTCTTGGCTAAACCTTTTGTCAGAAACTCCAGGAACCTGATTCAATGAGATGAACATGTGGCAGAGCATGTTCTTCCAAATTAGTTTCAAGAGACATTCGGAGCTCTTTATTATTCATTCTATTAAAATCAAAATATTAGCTAACGATTGTTGCAGCAACAGGGTGGGCCTGGTAACTTCTCTGATGCATTGTCTACTTGAAAGCGAAGAAGGCATTTCATGTGCTATCTCTGTTAAGTCCATTCTGTATCTTGCTCTGAGTGGGAGACACTGGTAGGCCTAGGACAAAAGCAGCAGAGCCAGCTGGGGGGCCCACTGTGCCAAGGCCCCTGTGAAGGGATGTCTCTTGCCATCCCTGCCATGCACTGCAGCTCCTAATGGTGGCTGTGGGTGCTGGCAAAGCCCCACCCAGGGCCAGGATAGTAGCTTCCCATATTTAAGGCCAGAATTGATTTTGAAGTGGCCAGAGGGCCTGATGAACAGGACCTGGGGCTTAAATCAAAACTGATTTTCAGTTTTCTTGGCTCCCCATTGCTGCCTTTATCTCTGAAAGGAATACCACAATAGAAATGCATTCCATTTTTCCACCAGGCACAAACAAATCTAGCTTTCAGCACCCCAGTGTGTCACGCAGAGGTGTGATGGTGATGTTTTAATAGGCCCTTAGGAAGATTGTGAGTCTCTTAGCTCAGGTTAACACCTCCTCTTCAAGGCCTGGGGTAAGACCAGAGACCCCAGTTAATAGGGTACCCTGGGCGGCTGGGGCAGGGAGAAGGGGGTGTACTCATTGCCCTGGGTTACACAGCAGCTGAATGCATGTGCTACAGGGACTTCCAGGTACCTGGGGAGCAATACTGCCTAAGGCCCCATATGCGTGGGGTGCAGGTGGTGGGAGAAGGCAGCGGCCCAGGCTGGCGGGCTGAGGAGGGCTGCCAGGTTCTTGGGGAGGTGAGATGTCACAAGTGGTCAAACACAGGGAAGGAGACAGGGGAAGAAGGAGCCATGGCATGTGGTGGGAGGTCAGACGCCAGAGGCACAGCATCTACTGCGGAAACAGAGGAAGCCCGGAAGGCTCTTGATGACAAGCAAGAGCAGAAATCTTCCTTTTGTTTCCTTGAGCAATCCTAAACTCAGTATTAATCTTCTAAGACCTATCTTGTTGATAAATGTTGAGTTCCCTGCACACCTGTTCATATTCCAGATGAAAATGTATTATAAATTCACTCCATTCAGCTGGTGATTACCATGGCAATCAGGCACATGCACTGACAGGCCAGAACTCCTCTTAAAGACAAGATTCTGTGGATAGGAGTGTTCATGTCACTTATGCCATGCCAGGGAGGGAGGGCAGAGAAGCAATGGTGACTTCCCTGGGGAACTCTTGGCACACAGCAGAGCTGAAGGGCCTAGACGGGCTCTGCAGGGAGATAGGATTGGGTCAGATGGGGGCGAGTAGGTGACAGGCAAGTAGGAACAGCTGTAGGAACAGCTTTGCAGGAGCCATGTGCACAGAGCACCTGAACTGCAGGTCCCCATGGTCAGGCACCTTGACTAGGACATTATGCATCCATGGGGCAAAGAACATTCACCCTGGCAGCCTCCTGGAACAGCACAGAGATGGGGATATTATCACTGCTTTTCTCTATCCCACAATTATGTCTTACAGGCTCATGAAAGCCAGGTGACTTGAACTGCTTTATTTAGTCCTGATGCAGTCTATTTTGTTTTCAAAAGCTCTAAATACACTTCTTAGCTTCGGATCCCAGTCCTATCTTTCACTGGCTGTAGAACTTGGGTAAATGAATAAACCTTTCAGTTCTTTTTCACTTACAAAAGGCAGATACTAAGTTTGGTGTAAAACCTAAGCGAGTTAGGACATGTAAAATGGCTAGAACAGGGCCTGGCACAGAGTAAGTGCTCAAAAAGACTAGCTACTAATATCCTTGAGTCATGTCCTCCATTGTCATCAGAGAGGGGACTGAGGCCAGGCCACAGAGCAAGCAGATGGCAAGGACCAGATCCCACATGCAGCCGGGGCATCTCTCCTTAACACTAATTTTTCTTCTGATGCAGGAATGTGTGGAGCTGAGACAAGCAAGAAGAAAAGTGTCCACGCAGACTCGGGGTGCTCACCCCACAGCCCTTCCACCCCAGACAGAACCGGGATGCGCTGTCTTCCATCTTCCTGACACCCTTGCACCATGCCTTCTGTACAAGAAGACCGAGCCCTATGGAGCCAAAGCTACACAGTACCAATGGTGCGCAGGGCTGGAGCTCAGACATGCTGGCTCCCTGCCCTCAGGGCTTTCACGGCCTTCCCAGGACTGTCTTGCTTTTGGCTGTTCTGCTTACTAACTGAAATGAGGTCCTGGTCCATTCTGTCTTTGTGTCTTGACTTCAGCTGGAGCCACGGAGGCTCAGCCGAAGGCTGTAGGGCTCCAGAACACTGACACTCCACAAGGGCAAAACCCACCAATAGCATTTGCTCCCTCCCACACTTGCTCCCATGTGCTAGATGTGATCTAAAAATGACAGCCACCACAATAGTCATGGAGGCATTTATTACTTATGCTACATCTCCTTTTCCTATAGTGATATGTATCTTTAATGCCATTATTTCACATTGTGCAGACACTGTATTATGCAAACGGGGCCAGGAGCCATAGGCTCTGTGCTGCAGACCCAGCCCGCCAGCCGCAGCTGACAGGCCATTACTCTGTGTCCTGCAAACTCTGCAGTGATAAGGAAACTCTGCCAATTTGATGCTTTATCTCAGTGCAGTTTGAGGAAAGATATTATTTCAATCAAGATAATGATTCTATTTCTTGGACTGAAATGAGATTTTTTTTCCCTGGCCTCATGGGGGTGCCACCAAAATCCATCTTGGGGCTGGAACAGGCAATGTACCAGTTAAAGGATTTCTTATAATCTGAGGGGGTATAAGCATGAAGAACTGAAAGCAGGAATCTCATTTGCAATAGAAAAACATACACATCTGACCTATATGATTACGAATAAGTTCCACTTACACGTTTGTAGACATGACACAAACCCACAAGGCCACAGCTCAGAAGCTAAGGGGACAGTGTGAGTGGGACAGTCTGGGACAGACCCACAGATCATAACACGGATCTCCAGGCTGAACTCCACTGTGACAGGACCTCAGCAATCATTCCCACCTGCCTGGCAGGGAGGTTAGAGTCCCATGCAACTTTGCTGACAAATGACCTCACTACTGTATCAACACTTCCAGGACCATGGCTGACCAGGTCCTCTTCTGGAAAGATGCCTCCAAATTACATCAAGTCCTTTGATCAAAGGAAACCACAGTGATATTCAGAAGGTGCTGATGATGCAGTAGACTGAATATACTTTGGAAAGAGAATATGCCTTTCAGTAAGTCATTACACAATATGTAAATGACACCAGGGAATAAATGCAGCAAAACCTCAATAATTTGCACTGAATAGTAAATAGTGGGGCAGGTCAAATAGTTCAGTGGATTAAAGAGCCTGCAAGCAGGCATAGGGGCTGGGGCTCGATCCCCCCAGGTTTGCTGTGCTGGCCCTGCCCCCGGGGTGCACTGAGATAGCAATTGAAACTGGGTGTGGTGGTGCACACCTGTAATCCCAGCTATTGGGAGGCTGTAAGCAGGCAGATCACTATGAGTCCAGTCTAGTAGTGAGACCTTGAATACTCTGCAGGCCCTTCCCTAAAATTCAAAAAAAAAAAAAAAAAAAAAAAAAAAAGTAAATAGTGAAATTTAACATTGTTTGAAAGATTTGGAAATTCCAAAGGCTGCAACAAGGTGCTCACAAACTGCATGGATTTTTGTCTTAAATAATAATAACTATCATTTGCAACTAAAAATAGTAATTTATGACTCATATATCACTTGTGTGTACAGTAACTCTAAGAAGCTATATTTGTAAAATTTTGTGCATTTTAAACAGTCTATTGACTGCTGCATCAGACTATAAATTGTTTTCTCCAAATAAAAAGCAAATTGCAGCTCAGCCTCTACTGGAACAGGCTCAGCTGCTGACTTTAAGGCCTAAGAAGCTTTTAAGTATCATTCAAATATCTCTTCACCAAAAATATGAATATCTAAAACAGGCTGCTGCTGGTGTGCACAGACTTAGGGAAAGTAACCCTAAATTTATTGGGCATCTGTCCCTGCTCAGGCAGATGCAGCAGCCAGGGTTCAATCCCTGTGCCGGCCCTGCCCCCGGAGCACGCTGAGACTGAGCATGGTGGCACGCACCTGTAATCCCAGCTGAACACAGGCAGGTCAAACCCTATAGACCCTGTACTAAAATACAAGGAGGAGGAAGAGGAGGAAGAAGGAAGGAAGGAAGGAAGGAAGGAAGGAAGGAAGGAAGGAAGGAAGGAAGGAAGGAAGGAAGGAGAAAAGGGAAAGGAGGGGAGGGGAGGGGAGGGGAGGAGAAAAAATAAAATAAAAGAAAAAAATTATTGGGCATCTCATGGAGGGGCACCTGGGACTGAAGATGGCAAGGGGATTTTTTTTTTAATAGGATTTTTGGTACTTTAGAATTTCAAGGTATAAAACTATATTACATATAAGAATAAAGTTTTAGTTCAGAAAGCACTGAGGGTCAGGGAGATAGCTCAGCAGCATAAGCACCTGCATGGTGAGCACAAGGCCCTGAGTTTAATCCCTGGTGCAAGAAGAAGGAAGAAGGGAGAAATAGGAGGAGAAGGAGAAAGAGGAGGAGGAGGAGGAGGAGGAGGAGGGGAAGGGGAAGAAGAAGAAAGCAAACACGCACACACTGTCCTCAGCAAAATCAGACCTTGGCAGGATGGATTTCTGTTTCATCATCTATACTCTTAAATGCAAATTTAAGAGCAACAAAAATGATTGCCAGGTCACGTAAGCATAGCTTGTGGCTGTTTTCACAATACAGATGCTCACTGGCATGACAGGAAATGCAGTTGGTGCTGTGCACAGACCCCTTACAACTGCCAGCCCATCCCTGCCTCAATGCGGAGAGCAAGGCACCAGGCTTTCACCTGTGACGTTCTCTGGAGCCCCAGCTCTTGGCTGAGGTGACGCCTGCACGTGTGCTGCCAGCAATGTGCTGCGGGTGGCTGATGACGCATGCGTGGTATACAAGCCCTGACCCTTGTCTCCAAACCAGACATCACTATAGTGCCGTTTGTGGGACTGAAATCAAGGCGCTTCGCCCCCCGCACACATCCCTTTTTTCTGCCTGCTTCCTCACCCTGGCTTCTGGTCTCTCTGAGTGCTGCTTCCTAAGCCCTTTCCCTGGATCCACCACAAGCACCTGGCACCGGCTCCTGTGCTGCCTCCAGTTTAACTAGTCAGTCACCCGTGGCTCCAGATAGAGCCCTCTCCTGTTGACAGAGTGGCCCTGGTGCTAGAAGCACACAAGCCTTCTACTTAGAGGGCAGAACCTCAGTAACCACCTTCCAGTCTGACCAAGACCACCAGCCTAACACACAACCTATGAAAGCAGTGACAGCAACACCCTGACCCCAGAACAGAGAGGTTTATCAAAGCAGGACTGTGCGGGACCATGCAACCATCCCTATGCTGCCCAGAACATCTGTGCAGGAGTAGGGTCAGTTCTGAAAGGGACTCTTCCACAGGTGGAAAGGTGTCCAGTTATGCAGAACACAAAGTCAGAACATCTTAGTTCTGCCACTTGCTGTGTTGAGCAACTCTGAGCCTCAATTTTCAGATCTCCAAACAGGGGCCTCTGAAAGTGCCTTTGGAGAGTTTATGCACAGAGAGACTGCCCCGTGCACCACACACTGGTCCTGCTGGCTGTCACTGCTGCTGAGACTCAGAACTAGTGAGCTCTCCTATCTGCACGGAACAAAGAACAAATGACCCTATGTTACCTAAGTAATCCCTGCTGCCCGCAGCATGGGCACCAGCAGCTCTGGAGAAGAGCAAGTGGACAGCTGGGAGCACCACCACGGTGACTGCCCACCCGGAGCTCAGGGCATGTTCTGACTGCTGGTCACATGGTGACCCCCAGCTGCTGCTGTATGGAGAAGCCTCCCTCTCTGCTTGTGTCACTCTTTGCCACTAAAGAGACCTACAAAGTGAGGTTTCCTGCCCATTGCATGCATGTACTAATCTCACATATGACCTCAAGTTTGGTGGAAAACTTGGAGCCCTACAGCCATTTTGATATGATAGAGCAATAAGCTGGTAGAAACTTCATTTTATTTGCATGGATGAGGGCTATCTACCGCATCCAGGTTCTTTGTATCTGGACCGCTTAGGAAAGCATTCAACACTTACCACCATCCTCCCTCTGGCGGTCAGACCCAGGCCGGTGTTGCCCTTGTGTGCTGTAGCAGACCTCTGCAGGCTCCTGTGCATGGGCTTCTGGCCCAATCCCTGCCTCCCTCCCCATTGCCCAGATCAAGTCTCCCCTTCCCCATAAAATCTTCCCTAGACAAAACCCACCAGCAGCCTTCCTGGTGTGTCATATAAGCCAGGAATGACCCCATGCACCACCCGAGAAAGCTCTTTAATTGTTTTATGTTCAGATGTCTTCCTGGCCTGGACAGAGCCCAGCGCTGCTCTACCTCCTAGCTCACTCAGAACCCACCCATCCCTACCACCCAGCTGCATGAAAAGACTGGCGCACATGCCTGCTCTTATCTAACACACTATTGTATGGCCCACATGAGGGTTTACTCTGCTAAATACGATTCACCTGGCAGCAAACCTAGAGCTGCACAAATGCATGCCCCTCTTTCCCCCGAAAGATCACGCTTTCGCACATAATGAGCCAAGTGAGAGGCTCTCCGGTGAAGCCGTAGGAGCAGCCCCCGTGTAGAGTGCAGAACCAGGGTACAC